>LJIJ01002228.1:0-29656 GCA_001718145.1 Orchesella cincta
TCACAACACCGTATAATTAACGAGTATTCTCATTAAAAAATCTGGTTTGGCATTATGCTTGGTGGTTTAGGCTTTGAACCCATAAAAGGACAAATGTGTCCCTCGAGAAAATGTATCCTCAAATGTGTCCTCAAACTTGCGTCGCTCCCAAAAATGTTAATCCTCAATGTATCCTTCCAAATGTATCCTCAATCGGACGAAAAACGTATCCTCACAGTGTATCCGCTCCCATCGTGTCCTCCATCCGTATCCTCCAATTGCCCAAAATGACTGTTAACGTGCAACTCGGGACGCAATTATGTTGAAGTTGGTTGCATCCATTATGCAACCTATTAGCAAGACATGTACTTAGTTACTAGAGTTAAATATTATACGTTCTAAATATAGAGTTAGAAGTAAGATCAATGTGGGAGAAATTTCCATCCTGCACTTAAGTACGCCTCTCTACTCTTTCCCCAACTGCAAATGCTCTTACATGAAATGTTACTTACTCCAGTCTGTACCCCCAATTTCGTAGCTACGTACTTATTTGTGTCCACACTACAGTTGAGCTCATATAAAACGGTAATCAGGCCATGTCAATTTTAATTATCGGATAGAGCACCGCTACAGTTTTGTAACAAAGATCAAGAAAGTTGACTTACCCCCTAATTACAGATTAATCCAGGCCGGTGCCGATCGAGTCCAATATATACACTCATACATCTTGAATCGCCCCAATGCATGGCGTGAAGAAAATCCAACCAATGAGAGTACAGGATTTTGGGTCCCGGGCATACCCGGGGCGACTCAAGAGGTATGAGTGTATATATTGGACTCGATCGCCGCCTGCCTGGGCTAATCCCTTGCAATTGTATACACTATAAAATTGTGAATGCTCAGAGCATCACTCCGTGTACGACATCTTCATGAGCAGTAGCCGTACCAAGATAGCAGGGATCCGCGTCACCCAATCAAAGGTACCAAACTTTGAACAAACTTCTTGCGTGCTTCTCTCGCCCAGATCCAATCGTCAAGCCATCAACACAGGCAGTTCGGCAGCAGCAGACCTCCAAGGAACAACAGCGTCACTCTGGTCTCAAGATAGGAGAGGAGTTGAGCAAAACAAAGTTTTCATTTTCGTTTTTCAATTGGTGTGATAATTATTTACTCATCGAATAAATTGGAATACTATTATATTGTTATATAAATATACAACAGTGGTAGTGTCATCAGCAATTATTGTAAGTAGTCATCACTGAAAAAGTAGGTATACTCACACTTCTAAGCATTAACAATAATGGTTACATGATCTGGTGAATGAACATAATATTTAGCACCTTTTATCATTATATTATCGGTTAACTGTATAGTTAGGGAAACGTAACAATATTACCGGGCATGCTCAAGTAACTAGAAGCATAATTGTTACAAAATGCAGGCAACCCTACGTTTTGACCAATATGATTCCGATTGGAGCAACCGTGGCATTCAATTTGAGAAAATTTTGGACGCTAACGACGTCCTTCGCATGAAGATATTCATTTGATAGGATGCTTTAGCCGAATAATGACTGTAAGCTCCTGTAAGCTCATTTGAAAATTAAATTTCTAAGATGACTCGACAAGTGACAACTCCGCTATGCAACTTGCAATAAAAACCCTGAACCATTATGCCTTCTTCTCTCTCCTTCCCTATCTCTACCCTTTTTTCTTCCACTTAAAAACTGGCGACTATGGGAAAGTGTCTATTGGTGTCAACAAATTTAGTTTGCGAACGCTTCCATGGTTCTTATCAATAACTTTCATAACAGGTTCAGGAGTAGCCTCATGCGTCATACTTTGTTTGTCCCCGTTTTTCACGTCGAATTTAAAATTAGAATTTTATCATCTAATCATCTCCTTTGGAATTGGCATAGCAGGATCAACACAAATTTTGGGTTGTATCATGCTCTACAGATACAAATCTCTTATACTGACATTCAACGCTCTGTACGAGCTGGAAACCAGGCGTAGGTTTTTTATAGATAAAACATATATACTAAATTAGTTTTGGAGAAATTCACTAATATTTATGAATAATTATCTAGGTCTCTTAGTTTTCCAAAAAGCTCACAGGAAACATCGCAAAAGCGATGACTAACTGGGCGCATTTCTCCTCCTTGTTGTATTCCTTACAGGAATTTCCGCACCGGCTGTAACTTTCGGATGTATTTACGCTAAACTTGACCCTTATTATCCTATTTTTGAAGAGTACATCCTTCCTCATCCATATAATCGCTCTTTTGTGTACAATTTTAAATTGGTCCAATAATCCCCTACTTTCTCTGGTTCGGATGTGTCGCCGAAACATTCAGGTTTGCTATGTACCTCGTCCTTGTTGTAATTTTTGCAGTTTTTGTAGCTATTTCCTTACCGAAATATCTTGGCAATGCAGTTGAAATACGGACTATTGCATATTCTGGGGAAAAGTCATTTTCATTTTACATTGCCATTCGGGTGGTAATGGCTACTTGTCGAAAACAGTTGAGCGTGACTCTAGTGTGTTAATGTTTATCATACAGACTGTAACCGTATTAGTTCTTGGATAATCGAGTGTTGGGGCCAATATTCCCATTTTTATTCAATTTGACAACGCATTTTGCTGTAGTTATGATAATACTAGAAATGATAGTTTTACCTTCAGTTGTTAGAATAAGACAAGATTGTATCATTTTGTTGTCAAAAAAGCGAAATAGATATTACTGCAGTAGTTGGGCTGGTAAATTACGCCATTTTAGGTTTATTAAGTGGAAAGCGCAAAGAGCTGTGGATATTCCTTGCCGTAGCCTTTTGTTGTTAAGGCTAATACGATTTCAAACTTTTCTACACTTAAGTGAACAACCTTGCAAATGCTGATCATACCTCTTGATCCAATAAATCTGTAAGCATGGAAAATTGGAAAGTTTAAACAGTAAACACATTGCAATACAACATTAGAATGATGTATTTAGTACAATTTTATATATCCTTAAAAACTAGCAACAAGTTCATCGTGTTGATCGTAACCGCGTCTAGATACGATGTTTCCAATTCTTTGGTCAATATCCCCATGAGATGCACGTGAAGACCCAGAGGTCTGCAACTTTCCAACGTTTGTTTCATCATCCTTTTCCCTTGTGAAACAAGAGGCTTTAAATTTCCAGTTTTCGATCAGTTCCCGACTCCGCTCATGTAAGGAGCGGCCAATTCGAACAAGTCACCAAGATAGCAAATACCGTCCAACTCCCCAAGATTGAGGCAAAAACGCAAACTAAAAAAAATGTATTTTTTGTAACTATAAAATGCAAAGTTAATGCCAAATTGGTAAAACCACCAACACAAGCCCAAAATCTAGCTGATTATTCTTTTGTAATCAATTTCTGTAGGCAGTTTCGAATTGGCAATGGCAGAAGGCTGTTTATATAAAGGCAATTTCGTTTTGCACAATTCTGGACTTTTCGTACTTGTGTTCGAAAAGTTGGCCTAATAACTGGCTCAGAAAAGACGGGCCACGCTTATTGATACTGATAATGAAATGTGTTCTGCATGCTTTGTTCCAGCGTTTGGAAAGAAAGTATCCAAAAACTGTATTGAAATTAGCTTTGCAGAGTCCCTCTTAAAGTTGCAAATTGAACTGAGATGCAAATTTGAAAAGCTGGATAAATAAATTGCTTTGTAACAATCCAGAATGGATCCCAGCCCCGGACCTGAGTAACAGACCCACTGCAAAAAGGCGGCAAAGACACTGTAAACAAATACGAGTTCAAACCAAAAGCAAACCATCCAATCTGGGGAAAGTCCGCTTTGAATTTTGTGAAATTCTATAAAACAAAAAAAATTAATTTTACCATATTCAAAAGAAAGAATAACAAGAATCTTACCGGTTTTGAAGTTTTGTATGAAGCTTGTGCAACGCTGATGGCTAGTTTGTCTGGTTTCCATTTCGTACACCCAGTTCGTCATATTTATAATATCTTTTCCGTACCAAACAACTACAAAATCGCAACTACAATAAAAAGCAGCAGATTCTTCGTGTTGACAGTAATTAAGAGTCCTTGATAGGTTATATCATACTGGGTGAAGGATTTATTATTAGGGCTTAAACTTACTAAATAATCATGAAAAGGGGTTATGTGTCACTCTATAATACCTGATCGTTAACATGACGAAATCAGGGAGGTCAGCAATATGCAATTGCTTTTAATCGACATCATTATTCGTTAACTGTAATGCTGTCCTAAGCGGAGTTGCTGTTTAATCATCTGACCTTTAATCTTATAACATACATCTCAATATTTCTAGGTCACTACCTTCAATCCCTCCTTCTGAACTTCAGAAAGTCGCAACCTTCACAATCTGAAGGTTGTGACTTTGTCCAAAAATATTCAATTTTACGAAGTAATCAGTGCAAACAAGTCGTTTTTGCAATAAGGATTTAAAAATCTACAAGCAAAATGCCAAATCACGTAATTTCTCCATTTATAGAGCTTGCAATTAAAAATTTCAATCACTATGCCTTCTTTTATCTGCATCGCTATCCGTTTTTTATTGAAATTTCCAAAACGAAGCAAATTTGTATTGGCAATAAACCAATAAGTTCTTTCACACGAATTCCTTGGCTCCTCTCAATCACTCTGGGTGGTGCATGAGCGTGGGGAGTGTACGAGTATATTTTGGGTCTCACACTGTATAATTTGAGTGGGCCATATTACACACAATAGAGAGAATATTTCATCAACACACATTAACCAACCCCTCCTTAACGTTATATAAATTAACTAATGGTGATTCTACCTCCTTCTAACTACTGGACACAGCGGATCTCCGTCAGAAATATTATATACGGTTTTGCTTTATCGTGTTGGCGTTTAATGTTTAGTTGCCAGACGTCGGTTTATGAGGAATATTTCACCGCCGCTTACCTCAGCACGAAGAAAAGACAGACACCATAGACTGGCGCAGCCCCATCTCTAACCCATTCCTTTATCACCCCGTTGCAGGCATCACTCCCCTGCATCTTCACAACCTCAGTACTGATTATTATACTACTATCGAATGATCCATTTTATTACATTTTTGAAGAATTTATTTGCCGCCAAAACGGTGCGGTTTAAAAAGGAAAAAAAAACCGTACCTTAATTATAAATAATAGGTGATAGATCAACACCGCTGGTGATTTACCGCAGTTTCCCTGGGTGAGCTATTTGTAAGCGATACGCAGCCGAATTTTTTATAGGATATTGGCATGTATGCAATTCTAGATCTGTTCAGTGATGGTTTTTCGGGCTATTTCGATACTCACGCAACTAGAAACAGACGTTACATTTAGTAATATTGCTTGCAGACTCACTCTCTACTTCTTTATATATTTCACTAAGATCATATTTGTAGCTGCAAGGAGAAAACTAAGTGTTCGTTACAAAATTTGTGCGGATTTTTTAATCATCCAAAGTGTCAAACGGTAATACGGCTTATGGTAGGCGATAAAAATGCCTCTGCCCCGTCTCAGTGTTTCCCAACTATACTTATCAATCCACACATTTTACAGCGTTACGCTTCGCGGTATGTTATATTTTTATCGTTAATAATTTGCTCCAGCAGTAGCTTGAGAATTGGCGAGAAAGTATTGTCTTTTTCAACCCACTAAACGAAATGATTTATTACTGCCACAGAAATTCACTAGGTTGGCGGTAACAGTACATACATCAATGGATGCGCAACAGAAAGTAATTGATGTCCATATTGTGGAAGTTTGTTTGTGTTAAGCGGAGTACAGTTTCTAAATTTTTCTTGGCAAAGTCTATTACAAACACTGAGATAAATTTGTCAGGTTCTGTAGAGATTCCCTATAAAATACAGAAGTGCCGGAGCTAAGTGTTTTGACGGAGTTAAATGTTGGCCGATGGGGAATAAACGGTGCGTGCTTTTAGTCTTATGTGTATTTATTTATGTGGAAAAGAAGGTGGAAACGAAAGGGGAATTGAAGGGAGAATTCCCGAAAAACTAGATACGTGTAAATTGAACATGTTGGTATCCTACAGCATTTAATAAGATACCGAACAGCTGAATAATACAAAAGAAAACCTAACCATACTAATTCTGGAGTTCCCGGCTTGTCCACATAATGACATATCCTAAGTTAACCCCTGTTGGTGTCCTACAGGGAACGTGCTTTGTGCTTCACCGATTCCTTTTGGCTTTATCACCCAATTTTGGGCCTAAATGCCGTTCTTTACCGCTTTATTGCCTTTTACTTTGAAACGGAATTAAGCTTGGTCTGTATCATCGTGGCCAATCAATAAAACCACACTGATGAGAAACAACCAATGTTGATTATAGATCTGATCCCCAACATGAAACTAAGAACAGTGAAGACTCATACTGATTCCAACCATTGCAGGAAAGGGGTGAGAAGGGATTGATGGAAAGATAGGGAGGGGCGGGCACAATAACCGCAGAAAAAGTTGATTGAATATAGTCAGCTTCATAAATTTGAATTCGCTTTCTATGGTGCAAAGTAGTACTTAGGAACAACTGATGATTTATGATGAAGAGCTATTTAACGGGGAGAGGACAGGGCAGTGGAAAAAATAATATTATAATATATTATAAAAAGATAAAAATTATTAACACAAAAGAAGAAAGATGATAAATACAAAAGAGAACACAAAAACATGTATATTACATCGTAAGGCTTATATTACTTATCACTTGAGTGTTTAACGAAAGATCTGCAGTCCAGTACTGATAAACTGTCTTTTGTGTGTTATCCTCAATCGAATGCTACGAACGGGAAATCTATCCCGCAGAATGTCTCTAAAATTGACATGGATAAAGAAATCATAATTGAAGGTTGCTTGGAATAAGTACCTTACGATTTCGCCTCCACCCAGCCTCACCTCTCTCACCTACACTGCTTTTACTAATACACCACATTACAACAGGGTCCAAGAGAAGTTCCAACAATTATTTTAAAACTGTTTCTGAAATTTGAAAAATTTCTGAATCAAAAAACTTTTTTATTAACGGAAGTTTAAAGTTTTGTTTCCATTTTTCTTGGGCCTTGCCAACGGTTTTTCTGCTAGGTGTTCCTTTTGTTCCATTACCTACGTACAATATATTAAACAATGTCAAATTACGCACATATTTTTTAAAATACTGAAATTAATGAACAATTTAGTTACATTGAGGGCACATTAAATGGTGGGCAAAACAAGAGCGGCATCGCAATATTCATCTGACCTTAAGTTTATTACATACTTTCTCAATACAAATCTAGGTCACTACCTCCAATACAGCCTTGCGAAGGTTTTGATTTTTCCCAAAACATTTCACTTTGCGAATAAAGCAGGGCGAAACTAGTCATTGTTAGCAACAAATGTTCAAAACAAGAAATATGTCAAACCACGTAGTTTCTCCGCTTTATAGAGCTTGCATCATAAAATTTTCAATGACTATGCCTTTTTTTTATCTGCCATCGCTTTCCCTTTTTATTCAAGTTGAGACAAATAAACAAATCCATATTGGAGTAAAAAAAGTGGGCTGCATTACTTCTTTCATGGCTTTCTTTCATGACGATCTCTCAACCGCTTTTTGTGGAGTAGGATCCAGCTTATATTTTTGTGCCTTTCGCTTGTGTTTCATCAACCTTAAAACTTCCGTTATATTAATCTCATGATTTTCTTTATATCTGGAACCGCCGGATCTTTCAGAAAATATTTGGCTGTTTTTTTTGCTATACCGGTAAAAATATTAATCTAGCATTTAACGCTAAGTATCTGCACTTGGAAGAAAAACGTAAGTTTGATTTTAACGTTGAAACAATTGAACCTAATTCACTTTAATTTCTAATAATTCTCGCCTACAAACATCTAGGTCTCCAGCCCTCCCGTTCCAAAGATATTATTTTGGTGTGACTAACCAGTAAATTAATAAAAAACAGGTTGGAGCCATCCTTAACATATTATATGCTGTCTTGCAGATCATTCTCCTTGATTCTTTGAGTCTTATTATTATTTACCATCACTTTAAGAGACACTTTATTAATTAATATTTATAGAGGAAATCTTTATTATTAATAAAATTCGCGTTTTATTCACTTTACAGGCCGTTTCTCGATAGCTTTATAATATTCGTTGGGAGATCCACAACACAAAAAAATCAACTCGATGTTTTATATAAACGTATTGTATTGTAATAAAGAAAACTAAGATTATTATTAATAGATCAATCAAGCAAATGATATTGAAAATAAGCAAATATGTCTGAATACTATTAAGCACTTAGTTTCAAAAAATAGACAATATGACGTATTCTGAGACAAGACACAAAACATTAGAAGAAAAGTATTAGAATTAGAACATAAAGAGATATAGACATAAGAACGAACAAAAACTAGTAAAATAACTTTTAAAATAGCGCGCCCTCTGCTCCCTTCGCTGGGGGGGTTGCGCATATACATTTTGAGGCTGCAAGGTAAAAACTAAGTAATTCTCTGACATTTTTATGATTTTAGAGGGTGTTCCCGGGAGGGTGGTGGGGAGCGGGAGGCAGGGTGGGAGCGGTGCTTTATGGGTAGCTAATTGACTTTGTTTGGGTGCTATTGTTTGCCATCCATTTTTTTGTTTCAATTTTCGACTGTTTATGCCTCCGGAGTCTTTATATTTTTGAAATTTACTACTTAGCGGTCAGCAGCTTTCGCCCAGACCATGCGCACCGCCGAGAGAGGGTAATGAGCTTTTTATTAACACAATTAAACAAAAAATAAGTGTACTAAAGCAAGCACAAACGAAAAATTCTACTTAGGATAAAGGTAAGCAAGTAGAATACATATCAAAATGAGATGCATCAAAATATGTGATGAGGGGTGGGGTGCGCCTTGTTGTGTTAGGTTTGTTTGTGTTTAAGTCGAGAGCTAACCATATTCAATGAATGTATTGCTTACAAGATTATTAACCTAACCCTTGTAAACTGCACGTTCTGCTGGTAGACCTTCCCTCCTAAAAGGCGAAACGAGTACCAATTTGGCGTACATAACACAAAGTATTGTTTGTTATAAAAACAAATGTCAGCATTGTATCTATTAATATAATAGATTCAATTACATTGATATTATTAGTATGTACACCATTTAATATTTGCAAAGGTGGGATTTTACACATCATTTTTCACCTTCCTTTTCGGCTTCATCTCGATTCCTCGGCTAATCCCATTGATTTCCATATACTAGCTGTGATTGTGAAGGAATGTATCGCAAGGGATGTTTTTTTTCGTTAAGCCCCAACGAAGTACAATTTTCATGTTGCGTGGAATATGTACACTTTCTAACTACTATCCTACTGAATTTTACCGTGTTTTTATTTAATATGACCTACCATAATGATAATCCCTAACACCATTTCTATTTCTTGTAATTTATCAACCTTTGAATTGACGTTCTGCTAGTCTATCCACAGTACGTTTTAAACTAATAAAACATTCATTTCAATTATATCCTCTGAAGATAGAAGGAAGTTATAATAATGTGTTACATACACACAAATAAGAATTGATATTAATCTACGAATCCAACATTATTGTTTTACATGCATAATTCGTAAGTAGTTTAACTATATAACGTAAACATATTTAAGTAAAATCTGAGGAAAAAAGACTCCGTAAATTTTAAGATTCAAATTTTTGTGAAGCATTACAGCAAGCTGACATTCCTAATGACGAATATTTAATACTCTTTCCTCCTTCTGTTTTTAAATATGATTAAAATCTAAACATAAGCACCCATATTAATAAGCTTTAAATTTAATTATTTTAAAATTCGTAGTTTAGAAATCTATTAAATGATTTATAATCTTATCATCATTTTAAAGACGTTTTTACAGTTTTTCCAATCAAATTTTATAAAAAAGTTGCTTAGCAAATTAATTTAAATATGAAGATTATAATTTGATACTCTCGTAATTTTAAAACTACAAAACCCACAGACTTTTTCTATATATTACATTCTTAGAACTTATATTAGCTTTATACATTAGTCTTCATAAATCATAGCAAACCCAATTGCCAAAAGTAAAATAATTTGTATATAGAATAAAAAATGATAGATAACAGATAACAGAAAATGTAAGGGTAGTCCTGACTATTTCTTAATTAAATTATGTTTTAAAATAAAATGGTTTTACGATATAATACTCGCATCCTACAATTTGTAACAGGCATTTTGGATGGTTTATAATATTTCAAGATTATCTAACTGTTTCAAAAGTAAATTTTATCTAACCACAAATTTAAGCCTTACTTATCATGGATAATTCCCCAAATTGGGATGAAAATTTATAAAAGTATATTAGAATCTTGCACAACATCACGCTAAAGACTTCAACCATTACATTAGTCATAGATAAAAATGGATTTAAAAATCCGAATCAGTTTAATAAAACTAACAAACTAAAATTATTAAATTATTTTTACAACAGGGAAAAATTATCTCTTTAAGAAAGAAAAAGATATTTAAAGGAAGAAAATAAAGAAATATGCTAGCACGGTTTACATATAAAATACCTAATCAAAATGTTACGCCATCTTCTTTTACTGTGGTTCCTCATTCCACCTCAATTATCTATGCAAAGCAAGAAATCAGTAGCCCGTATTTGGTCCAATTCATGTCACCCTCATTGGGGAGATGGGTCCTAGAATATACAATAAAACAAAACTAAAATCTTTCGTTACTAAATCTACTTGAAAATAAATTAATATTTCAGTTTGCTTACGTTCTTCTCATGGGAGGACTCATCAGCGTCACAATACCGCGTCGTAGAACTGCACATTAGAATCTTGACGTCGCGCTTTCGCTTGTAAGATTCCTTCTGTATCTTCTTTGCTGAGTGCACTTCTTCCTGTTCAGTGCTACCATTAGCCCCGGTGCCCGAACCAATGTCAATAGTTGGAATGGGCCGTTTTGCAGACTTCCATTGTTCGCCATTACTTTCCGAAACCGTTTTTTGCGCTGCATCCACAATTGTTCTTACCATTACGAAGTTTTGTTGAACCGTTTTTGTGGCCAACTTTTTCTTCTTAGCTAATTCGCACTTAACATTGTCGTATTGTTGTTGGAGTGTTTCAAGCTTAGTTACTACTTTTTGTTTTTCTTTTTTCTCAGCTGCAAGCTCACCGCGAAGACTGTTAGTTTGGGCCTTGAGCTGATTTATCTCCACTTCTTTTTCTGCCAGGCTGCCATTGAGCGTTGCAGTTTGCACGATGGATTCCTGCACTTTTCTTTCTTTAACATTCAATTGATGCTCCAAGATTTGACTTTCACGGGTCTTTTCACGAATTGTTTCGGTAAGGCGCTGCTTCTCCATTTCTAGTGCTTCCAACTTTGCATTTAAGTTCTGATTTTCATTTGAAATCAGATTCTTATCAGCATCCAATTTGTTCACCTTTTCATTTAGCTGCTCAATTTCTCCCAATTTGGCATTGAGCTGATTTATTTCCAACTCCTTATCGGCCAGAGTGCCATTGAGCGCTGCAATTTGCGCGTTGGATACATTGAGTTCTCTTTCTTTCACACTCAATTGCTCCTTTCGCTTTTGGTTTTCATTGAGAGCCCGATTACAAACAGTATCCAACTTGTTCACCTTTTCATTAAGCTGCTCAATTTGTACCGTTTTGCTTCTATCTCCGTTCTGCAGACGAATAATTTCAGCATTTACGGATTCCAATCGAGCTTTACTAGCTGTTTCATGCGCAACGAATGTTTCGTCCTTTTTAGTCATGATTTTTTTGTACAATATGGCAGTGGCTTTTAGTGAAGCCCTAAAGTTTTTCTCGTCCTCCATATTCTGAGTGGGCCCTAGGTCTGACTGAGATCCATCGGCAGTCCCTTGATGTCCGCCATTCTCAACTGGAGGGCTAAACCCCTGAGCTTGACCGTAAACAGCCTGAGAATGCGCAGGTGGCTCAGCAACTTGATAACAATCATTTGGTGCCTGGGCCTGAAAACTCTGAGACTGGCCGTAAGCAGCCTGAGAATGCATAAGCTGCTCAGCAATCTGATATACATCTTCTGGTACCTGGGGCTGAAAATTCTGACCTTGATCGTAGTGACTGTATGAACCCGTTGACGTATACGGCAGGTTTATCTGTTCATCAAGATTTGGAATTCTGCTACCGTCGGTAATTTGTGCGAGTGGTGCGAGTGGGTAATGGCTAGAATCATCTTGATCAGTGTTTGACTCCATACTGAAGAAATTTAAAAATCAATATAGCTAATGTATAGGATTGGAAAGTTTAAGCAAGTTCTCTGTGCAAGTTAAAATTGTAAATTAGGTTGCGTCGTTGGCACATTCAAAACAACAGTCAGTGCTGCTTAGGTTCCTTATTAGCGGGATAAATTCCATAATTATGAGCTTTTTAAGTTTTATTTCGCCCTGGTCCTGGTTAGCTACTTTAGGCCTCTAATTAGACCCCAAAATTTGATCAAATATATTTTTAAAAACATTGCTCCGAAACTGGACGATGAAAATGAAAAAAAATAGTTAAGTTTAAAAAAGCAACTTCCAAAAACCTTCAACGCTTTTTGCTTCTACCATAGAATGGAAATAAGATTGCTTTTGTTAAAACAATAAACGGTCGCATGACCAAGAACTAAATAAATACTTCTCCATTAGAGTTTGCATTTGAATAACTCTGGTTTTGCTGGTCACTTAAAATGACATGGATCATAATTATTTGATGTGTTCATGCCAATTGCAGTTTATTGAATTGCCCAGCAAATGTCATCAATTCTGTATTATGGGCTTATAATGTGTAGGATGGCTTTGTTTTTTATTTTTAATGTAATAAGTTAAAATTGTTATATGGGTATTTTGCCACTTTTCTAGTTCGTATTCACTACATAATACCGCACAAATGTCAGAACTATTTTATATTAGCAGAATAGAATGGCTCTCTGTATGTATTTTGATTTTGCTTCTACAAAGCTAAATTCAGTTGTGACTTGAACTCCACTAATATTTATGGGTATAATATGAGTATTTACTGTTTTTAAATTGAGAGTATAATTAGTGTTCTATTTTTTGCTGTCGATAAATCAGGATTCAGTCAAATGCAAACTTCAATGGAGTAAGTATTATTTAGTTCTTTGTCATGCAACCGTCTTTCAACGAAAACAACCTTTTACCATTCACTGGGAAAAATGCATGTAGTATTTTAACTGGCACGATTGATTATGAAAACAAAGTCATCTTCTGTACGAATAACTAATACGTATATATTAGCAGAATCCGATTGGTATTTTCTGATGGTAGAAGGTAGCGGTAGCAGGTACTTCCTAAGTACCGGCTCGGTAAAGGGTAGCGGTAGTGGATACCTAAGTTCCTTGCGGTAGAAGGTAGCGATATCAGTATTACCATTTACCGCGAACTTCCACCGAAATACCTTAAAACTAGCGAGGTATCGGAACTCTTCATACTAGTAAAAGTAGTAATATTGCATAGTATCATTCACCATACGTAGTGCATAATACAACAGTGCACAAATTAAATTTAAGCATTAAACTCCATTATAAGTTTATATAAATATGTACTAGATTTACAAATGTGTGGAGCGTTAAATGGAAACTAATGTTTCGGTATGTCAATGTATGTGCACATTAGTTGTGAGACGTGTTTTTCTTAGATGAACACTTGCGTGTTTATATGCTTCATAACACATTTACTACGAATAATACGTCCCCACTTACAACCGGAAGTACCCTTACAATGCATTGTTAAGTTATGAGTTATACAAAACGGTTATGATGTTAATGTTGTAACTTGCAAATTCAAGAAATTATGGAGTAAATGTGGCGTTGGGGTATAATTAAAATAATTAATAGATGCAAGTACGTATGCAAACTATCTATACTCCAATGTTCGCATACGCTTCTGAAATTGGAAATATTCCATCCTACAAAACACCAACTGCGCAAAGTGAACATGGTAATATCGTTTTATGGCTAATTAATAACATTAAGGTCCAATTTTTACAGATTTATGTTTTGTCTGGCTTACGCCATGTACCTTAACAATACATTTAAAGGGCACTTCCGGTTTATTCAAATTGGTCATACAGCAACAAATGGTCATCTTAGCAGCTATTTTTTCTGTATGAGTTATTTTGGTGTGTTTCAACATATTTAAACACAATTTGAAAAATTCGGTGAGTTCACTATACTTGCTTGTTAGCCGAATTGTCTTTCCAGTCCCAACCCACGGCGGGTAAAACCCGATAAAGTCAGTTGGGAAGCAAATTGAATCGGGAATTGTATCGCAGTAGGATCGGACGAGCAAGTTCGCCCTTTCGTTTTGTCTTTCAAAAATAATTTCATAAAAAGTATGGTATACGAGGCTACTACGCGAAAAAAATTTGTAAAAAAATGTTGAGGATTAAATTTTTGGTAGTAATGTCCGTATAGTTACGTCTAGCTTCGGGGTAATGATTTTTTGATACAATTTTGAGGTTGTAATTAGAATCTTACAGTCGTCAATTAGCGACCAGGGGAACAGAATTTTTAAAAAGCCTCCAATTAAAGGCCTCAGGCCTCCAATTAGTTGTCTGTGCACTGACAGTAAAGGAGTATGCTAAATATAATCTGTTCTGGTAAGAAAAAACGGCTAATTAAAAATTTCAATCAATCAATGCAATGTAGATGAGCTTTTTCTGGTACTTTGCTTGAGCTTCCTATTTGTAATGCATAAGAATGAGCTAAGGTTACCAATGAACTAGAAAAATGCGATTGTTTAAAAAAAACTTAAAAGACTCTTTCAAAGGTTCTTACTTGGAGTCTCCAGACCACCCGGCTTGGTTGATGGAAGATGTTATCCCCTGATTGCTCGAAAACTGTTGATCACTTGATTTTTGCACACTTGATGAGCTAACAAAAATCTAGTTACTATATATGGCCGTAGTCTGTAATGTGTAACGAACGCCTGACTCGATCAGTAGAATATCGTACTAAATTCGCCGTCAATTTGACTCTGGTTACGAAACATAAAACATTTACGTAATATTGCCTCGATGTCCCATTGAATATATTAATGGTTTGCCGACATAAATTATTAATTGCGGCTATTAAGACATTGTGTTGTAACAATTCATTGCAAAATTACACCTAGATTAACTACGTCATCAGAATCCTGCTTACGTATTTTTTTTTATCAAAATTTTTACTAATTTAAAATATAAGATTAATATGCGGAGGAAAGGGGGTCACTTAAGAAGTCATGGGTTAAGATCACTTGTAGCTGAGATGAAAACCGCTGAGATGAAAAGCATTTAAAAAAATGAAATACACAGTAGAAGAGCGGCATTGCCATATTCACCTGACCATAATTTTATTACAGATCTACATCTTAACACCAGTCTATGTCGCTACATTCAATACAGCCATTTGAAGGTTTTGATTTTTTCTAAAAACATTTTATTATTACGAACAAACTAGGACAATCCAGTCGCTGTTCAAAAACAAGTAAAAGGCCAAACCTCGCAATTTCTCCGCTTATAGAGCTTGCAATCAAAAATTTCAATCACTATTCCATCTTTTATCTGCATCGCCTTCTTTTTTTATTTAAGTTGACAAAAATAAACAAATTCGTATTGGAGTAAATAACATTTGTCACCAAACAATTCATGACTCCTTCCAACGATTCACCCAGTGGAGGAACTAGAGACCTTCTAGAAGAGGTCAAAGGCCGCGGTGCCAGAAATAAGGTGAAGGTCCTTTAAATTTTTAACTGTTTAAAGTGATTTTTTTCAATATCATAATTGCATAAGGCGACGTTGCAGTACTTTTGGCAACTCCAGGGTTGTTTGCATTGTCACTAGTTATAGCTTCCCTTCAGCATTCTTTAAAGCAAGCAAAATACATTTTGAAAAATCCAAACGATCTCCTGTATTCCGAAGTCCTCCATAGACATACATCCCTTACAAATTAGCAAACCAACAATCTGCCAAGTACGTTTGCGAAACTCAAGGAGTCCTATTTATGACAAATGACAATAGTGTTACTTACAGGCAAACATAGCGTAGTGTAACTCACGAATTTTTCCAAAATGTGTATAAATATGTTGAGTTACATAAAAATAACTCACACAGAAATATCAGCTGCTTAGATGGCCATTTGTTCCTTTACGGCCAGTTTAAATAAACCGGAAGTGCCTTTATAATGCACGCGTCGTATGTCAGTCAACATGAAAATTTATGAACATCACTCCATAATGCTTTCACGAGATATAAAAACAATTAAGATGCATCTAACTTGGAAAATTTCAAGAAATATTTCCAAACGCGACATTGGAATACAATTTATCGAATCCGTTTAAGCAAGTATGAATGTATACCTTACATACGCCAACGTTTATAAAGTTTCTGAAATTAGATATTTCCCATTATATAATGTGGCAACTGCAACAAAAACTAACCTCATAGCCGTTTTTATAACTCGTGAAAGCATTATGGAGTGATGTTCATAAATTTTCATTTTGACCGACCTACGCCGTGTGCCTTAACAATGCATTATAACGGCACTTCCGGTTTATTTAAACTGACCGTAAAGGAACAAATGGCCATCTAAGAATAAAAATGTGCAAGAATAAAAATTTGGGAAATAATTTACAGTAATTGTTTTCTTACAGTTTTATAACACAAAAACTGGCTCGAAAAATAATTTTATCAACCAGCCTCAAAATATGCAATTATCCAATGAGTTCCACACTTTGCCCCGGTTCTGACTGGCTAGCACCGTCAGTCCAGCATTTTATATCCCCTGCTTGATCGTCGATCGAGTCATTCACTGATGTTTTCACGAGGACGTTTGCTGTAACTCTAGCTTAACACTACTTACAGTTTCTGGCTTTGTAGTTACTAACTACTATTAGTTGATGTGTTATTTAGTGTTTCCAGTGATACCCCGTGCAGCCCAGATCATTACTCCCATTTTTTCAGTCCCCAAAATACAATTATTTAGGCTAACTTTCCAATTTATTACAAAGAGCAACACATTTAATACATTCCGAAAATAAACTTCAAGGCCACTCTAATAATAATATTGTAGTATATTTTAAGACCTTGCAAACTAATGTCAACACTGCAAGCGTTATCTTTGAAGTATAAGAAAGTTAGTCACTCAATACATTACTTACAAAAATTACAATATTTTAAAAATCAACTGTGTTGGAGACCTCTTCTTCGGTCCCGACCATTTCGGCCCCTAAACATCTCGCGGCCAGGGCTCCCGGCGGCACGGATGGCACCGCCGTGGATCCAAATGTATTTTCATACTCCCTGAAACTTCCGTTATAAAATCTCATGATTTTCTTTATATTTGAAACAGCGAGATATTAAGAAATATTGGGCAGCAACGTGAATTTGTTTTCACTCTGAGGCAATGTGAACTAAATTCGAATTTAATTTTGTGTAATTTTTGAACCATTTAGGTGAGGTTTTTGAACCATTTTTGAACCAAATTGAAACAGGCTGGGAGCCATGCATAATATGATTATTGCCAGGCATGGGCAGGGCGATTTCTACTGCTATTGCAAAGATTTCTTTGATAGTCGTTCACTTTCGTTTGGATCCTTTTTATTACATTTTTGAAGAAATTATTTTACCGTCACCTGCTACAAGCCCGTTCTAATTTTCTGATAATCGTTGTCCCACTCACTCATGTTACTCTAACGTTTGTTTGTGTAGCTGATTTTTTAGATCTGCGACATACTGTATGCTTTTATTTATTATATTATTAGCTTAGTTCTTACAGCAATTTCTCCAGTCGTATCTCCAATCCAAGCGTAATGAGAAAGCCGTTTATTGTCTGGAGGTGTACGCCTTATTGTGACAAGCTAACTTTCTTGGGTTTCTTACATACAAAATTCTAGATAGATTGTTTGCTTAACAAGAAAAATACCTCGTTGAACATGCTGTCCAAATTCTGAATTGCTGTGACCCTAATGCGTCACTCTTGGCCAAACTGGCCCCCTAGAGTGGCACAATATCGTAATTTTGCTTGTTTGACGACACCAGCTAAAAAGAGCTAAAACAAATTCGAAATTGAAAAATTTGATGCCTTGGCACAACAATACCTTCAATTTGAAGCGTTTTTTCATAAAAGATTTTCTGTGAATATTTTTCGCAGCTGCACCGCATTTGCAGCAATAGTCAAGCAAATGAGCTGGAGTACATTTGCTAGAGATTGGCTATTACACTTATGGGGTGCATGTACCCAGAAATTCAGAATTCGGACATGAATGAAAGAAGGAGTACCTTGACGCACTAATACAAGTAATTGTTGTTATACATTTAAACAAGTCAAATTTATTATAATATAACGAATTAAATTAAATTTATAATAAGTATGTACACAATTTAATAATTTAGATGGTCAGAATTTCACAATCATTTTTACCTTCCTTTTTGGCTTTATCTAGATTCCTCGGCTAATCCCATAGATTTTTATGATTAGCTGTGATTGTGAAGAATATATTCGTAGTTTTTGTATTACTCCGCCGTTTCTATCAATTTATGAATAGAAAGTCCTGACAACGTAAAATTTTCATGGAATAATAGCATTTTTAAAGACCCTGGCTATTATCTTACTGAATTTTTATTTAGTATGACCTATCATTAGGATAATTCCTAGCACAATTTCCAACTATTTATTGTAATTTACGTTAACATTTAATTGACGTTCTGCTAATCTATCCGCATTGCGTTTTAAAATAATAATACATTTATGTCATTGATGATATTCCTTAGAAGTCAGTAGGAAGTTACACTAATGTGTTACATATATACATAAAAATAAGAAATGATTATAATATACAAAACAAACATTATTGTTTTGACGAGCTTTACCGTAACTATAAAACGTAAGAATATTTTCTCGCGACTTAAACGTTAAGAAATAACCACAAAGATATATTCCACAAATTGTAAGATTTAAGATACGCATTACAGAAAACCGATAATTGACCTTCTCAATGACGAATATTTAATAATCTTGCCTCTTTCTTTTTCCCAATATGACTCAAATCTAAATTGAAGTACACTTTTTAATAAGCCATAAATTTAATTCTTTTAAAACTCTAAATTAGAAATGTATTACATAATTATAATCTTATAATCATATTAAGGTACGTTTTTACAGTTTCCCCAATTAAATTTTAAAAAAATTTGCTGAACAAATTATGTTCAAAATGGAGATTGTGTTTCGCTACAATTCTAATTTTAAAACTACAGAGCTACATAATTTTTGTAGATATAACATTCTTATAATTTGTATTAGTTTTATACATAAGTCTGCATAAATCCTACCAAACATTATTGCCAAAAGTATAATAATTGGTATATAGAATCAAAATTGATAGTTAATAATTGCTAAATGTAAATCCTAGTAGCCTTAACCCATTAACACCAACACCAAATACAAACAGATAGTGTTAAAAGTAATCTAGAGTGGTTTTTGGTAAAACTATGTTTCAAAAAATCGTTTAATGATATGATACTTATTAGGATCTAAGGGTTTTAACATGATTATTGAATAGAGTTTAGTACTGACCTACTTATCAACATATTACAGCAGTAGATAAAAATAGATTTTAAAATCCAAGTAAATTTATCAACCTAGCGACCTAATAATATTAGAAAAGTTATATAACAGAGTAAAATTATCCTTTTGTGAATGCAGAGGTGTATTAAAACAAGAGCATGAAAAGGTACTTTAGCACTCGTTCTATATAAGCTACCTAATCAAAATATCGTAACAATGTACTTAATATAGCTTCGCATTGGAGATAGAAATTATCGTTTACCTGCATTAATAGTACTCCGATTTCTTTTACTGTGGCTTCGCATTACACCTCTATCATCTATGTAAAGTAAGGAATCAGTTATCCCTTAAATATGATCACCGTTTTTAGGTGTGAGAAGGGCCCTAGAATCCACAATAAAATACAAAATCATCTTTCGCAATTAATTCTACTTAAAAATAAATTAATATTTCGGCTGCTTACGTTATTCTTGGAGGAATCATCAGCGTCACAATACCGAGTCGTTGTACTGGCCATTTGAATCTTGACATTGCGCTTTCGCTTGAAAGATTCTCCTTGCGCCCTGTTTGAGGAACGTACTTCTTCCTGCTCACTTCTATCATTACCCATGGTATGGGCGTTCGAATCAATGTCGATAGTTGGAATGCGTCGTTTGACAGACTTCTTCTCTTCTCCGTTTCTTTGCGAAACGGTTTTTTGAGTAGCATCAAAAACTTCTGTTGTCACCATGACAAAATTTTGTTGAACTGATCTGTTAGTCTTTTTCTTTTTGGCTAGTTCAGCTTTGCAATTTTCGTACTCCTGCTTGAGTGATGCCAGGTTATTTTCAAGTCTTTGTTTTTCGTCCTTCTCAGCTGCAAGCTCAGCCCGAAGACTGTTATTGTTGGTATTGAGCTGGTTTATTTCGACATCTTTGTCTGCCAGGGTGCTACTTAGCGCTGCAGTTTGCACGTTGGATTGTTCCAGCAGTCTTTCCCTCTCGCTGAATTGATCCCGCAAGGTTTGCGTTTCTAACGCCTGTTCACGCACGGTTGCAGTAAGGAGCTGCTTCTCCCTTTCCAGCTCTACCAACTTTGCATTTAAATTCCGATTTTCGTGGCGGGAATTATTGTAACCAGAATCCAACTCCTTCACCTTTTCATTTAGCGTCTTGATTTTTTCCAAATTGGTTCGCTCTCCGTTCTGCAGACGAATAATTTCAGCATTTCTACATTCCAATTGAGCTTTAGTAGCTGTCTGATACGCAACGAATTCATTTTCTTTCTTTTTCATCATTGTTTTATGGAGTTTGGCAGCAGATTTCATTAAAAGGTGGAAATTAGTCTCATCGTCCATCCGAGTGGGCTCGTCTTCTAGCTGAGATCCTTCAGCAGACCCATCATGTCCGCGATTTTCAAAAGCGGCCTGATACCCCTGATTTGACCGTAAGCAGCCTGAAATGCATTCTGAAAATTCTGAGCCTGATCATAGTGATTGGATGAACCCGTTGACGTATACGGCAGGTTTATCTGCTGATCCAGATTAGGAAATCTAGTGTGATCAAAAATTCGTGCGAGTGGGAATTCGCCAGAAACGTCTGGGTCGTTGGTGGCCTCCATTGGAAGATTAACTGAAATAATTTTATAACAAAAAATTGGAAATTTGTACAGCCCTAAATCGTATATTAGGTTTTGTCATCGGCACAATCAGTCAGTACTCAGATTTCTAATTAGATCATTATGGCTTTTTACGTTTTGTTTCGCCCTGGTCCCTAACTAGCTATCATAGGTCCCTAACAAGATCCCACAATTTAATCAAATCTTTAAAAAATTCATTGCTCCAAAACTAGATGAAAAAAATCAAAATTATCAAGATAAAGTTATTTTAACTTCCTTTGTCACAAAAGTTCAAGAAAAAACTCACCCCTCAAGCTTTTGTTAAAACCCACAACGTCGCCACAATAGACAATTTATTTTTGCAGGCTGTTTGGATGTGAAATTTCTTATCATTATTTCTTACACTAAAGATAGTTTTCCCGTGTAAATATTGTGAGAACAAGATATTACCATTGAAAGTTTTTGAAACTTGACCCTAACAGAGCTGGGGACAATTTGTTCCCCACAGACCAACGTTTTAGGTCCAAAAATTGAGATTTTGACTCCTGCAAAATGTTCGCCTCGAGCTCCCCCTTCACCCTTGCAATGAGACCGCGGCAGTGTTAACTCATGGGTTTACCCCAAACTTTGTGAAAATATTCATTTTAATGAGCTATGAATAAGTGTGGATTTGTTACTACGGGTCTTATTTTCGAAGATTGAAGGACGGCTTTGGTTTTTTGTCATTTGAAATCCCTCATGGAAGAAAGCATGGAAAAGTTAGGAGAATCAATGAAATAAAACACACAGCAAAGCAGCTGTTGCATTGCTGCCATGACAATTTTGCAGTACTCTCAAAATTATTTTCTGCCCAACTTTTAAGTTTTCAGTGAGTGAAAAGCTTACAAAGGATAATCTTGGTTTGGGTTTTTTATCAAAACCCTTATGGGGAAAACATGGGGGCATTTATGCGAATCCTTCTGGAATTTTTGATTTCAAAACTTTGAAGGATGCCAGATGCTATGCCGGAAATATAGCAAAAATTTCATATACAGTAATGAAACAGCCGTTTTGTATACCTAGCTGTTTCGTTGACCTCTCCTCTCCTACCTTTACTCATACTTTCTTCGTAAGGATTTCAAAGGGCAAAAACCCGAATCCGTCCTATTTTCGAAATTAAGGTCCGTAGTAAAAAATCCAGTCTCAACTTTTTTATAACTCTTTTAAGGAATAGTTTCTTCGAGCTTGTGAGGAATCCATGGGTAACCACTGACGTGGTCTATCTTAAGTATAGCAACATAATTCATTCTTGGCTTCATTTACCACCCTCCCTAAGGGAGAGCTATTGTATCGTTGCGTAGAGTTAATGAAAAAGTTAAAGAAAACTCACAAGAAATGCAGCTTGAAATGAATAAAAAACAAGATTTTTTGGGTTTCCTGCGTTTAAAATCAATTTTCTTTCTTAATATGAATATAAAATTAAGGAATACGTGGCTTTCGAAACAAATTTAAATTTTTCATTGCGTAAAAATAATTTTCTGGAATTACAGCGCGGATCTCCGATTCCCTCTACGATGAGACTAATTGACTATTGAGTATCACACTCATGGATTTGGCCCAAACTTTCGCAAATCATGCCTTTATGAACGTATAGAGGTGGATTTTTTAACTACGGACACGAATTTTCACATATAAACAATTTATAAGCCTATTACCGTTTAAATTTATTATGAGAGACAGGATGGGGAAAGTCAAGACCACAAAAGTAAAGCGTAAAATTTTAAAATTACAGAAAAGGTATAGAAACTCAAAAGTACTGATATTAAGACAGTTAATGCATTTCTTCATCAGTAATTACACTGACCAGTGCAAAGCGTCGCCCCACAGCTGTGCGACCTTGCCTTTCTCCATGCATTCTCCCATAAGGCACAGTAAGGGTAGGGTTCGGAATTAATCTAGATTAAATATTCAGATTACGTAATCTAGATTAAGATTATAATCTTAATCTCTAATCTCGCGAACTAACAATTTAAAGGCTTACTCTGTAATCTCTTAATCTCGATAACTCAACCTGAAAGATTTAATCTATAATCTTTAATCTAGATAATCATTCTGATTAGATTAATCTTTTAATCTAAAATAAGATTACGGCTACCTATACAGATTCACAGCAATTTGCATTGTCAGCTAAAGTTTCCAATACTTGGTTATAGAAATCGATATATACTCAATATACTCAGTAGTATTCCATCAAACTCCTTGCCTGACTGCTAGTTATGAGTATTTCCGGGCTTATTCCAGCCAAATTTTTAGCAATGTATGAATATTGAAAGTTATTTTTTAACTTTTTTCAAAGCAAAACTGCGAATCATTCGAACACTAAAATGGACTCTTGAGAACAAAACTTGACGTTGAAGCATCAAACGTAATCATTTTTTATGAAAAAATTAAGTATTTTACTAAATTTAAAACTGGTACAATACTTTTAAATTTTAACTAGTATTATCTAAATGCATAACTTTAAATCTCTAATTTAGTAGTGCAGAATTAAAAAGTTTAATCTTTAATCACTAATCTAGGAGATTAAAATAAAATTGCTTAATCTGTAATCTTTAATCTGAAGAATTGGAAAATTAGCTTAATCTTTAATCTGTAATCTGGTCGAATCGAAAAAAATTGCTTAATCTGTAATCTTTAATCTGCAGAATTGGAAAAAAATTAGCTTTAATCTGCAATCTTTAATCTGTAGAATCGAAAAAAATTAGCTCAATCTTAATCTGTAATCTGGAGAATCGAAAAAAATTAGCTCAATCTTAATCTGTAATCTAATCTGAGGGAGTCAAATTCCTTAATCTCTAATCTGTAATCTTCAACACCAATTCGCTTAATCTTCCAAACCCTGAGTAAGGGTATGACAGAGGTTTTACTACATTTTAATGGAAAAAATGCCCGTAGTAAAAGATGTAGCCCTATACGTTCATTAGTCACAAAATGAAGAATTTGCCAATTTGCCGGCCAAAACCATTAGTATCATCTCAAGTAGCCGGCTCGTTAGCCGGAGGGTAAACGAAATGAAGCTAAGAATTTGTGTGTGGCTATAGTCAAGATAAGCTAAGGAATGGCTCGTTTCGAAAAATCTGTAGGAGTCAAAATATCAATTTTGAACTTAAAACGTTGGTTCCGTGGGACGAAACTAACTCTCAGTTTCTGTTAGAATGAATTGTTTCTAAGATTTCAAGTAGCAATATGTTACGCACAATATGTAACTCGATAAAACTGCTTTGGTGTAAAAAAATATGCATAAAAATTTATTCAGGAAAGAGCCTACGAGAGTAAATTGCTCTAATTCTACGACAAAGTGTAACAGCAGAGTGTCGGAAAAGCTCCACTTTCGTGAAAGACGAAAACATCGGTCGCATGCACAAAGAACTAAATAAATTGCTTTCTCCATATAGCGGAGTTAGCTGCAAATATGGCATTTAAACGTTCAGGTGCAAATTTATGCTAATCGCGATTCCCACAATTTTGGCAAAACATGGTATATAAACTAAATACCTTAGGGTGCAAAGGCCCTTGAAGACAGAATTTGCGGAAAGCACGGGAGTTAGGCAAATATGTGATCTAAAGTTCAGTCGTGAAATTATGATGTAATCACGATATCCAGAGCTGGGTAATCTAATAAAAATCACCAGCTAAACATGCTACCAACATTATTATTAAATGTGAAACACTTATTGATTGTATTTATTTATTTGAAGCGCAAATCAATGTATTTTTGACCATTAATAATAATGTAATTCGCTACATGTTTTACCGCGCTTTTATTTTTTTGAGAGATTAACCCAGCGCTCTGCATATCGTGATTACATCATAATTTCACCTTGAACTTTAGATCACATATTTGCCCCTAACTCCGTACTTTCCGCAAATTCTGTCTTGCACCCTAAGTATTTAGTTTAATATACCATGTTTCCAAATCTGTGAATGCCTTTTCAAACATTTACAAAAAAACAGCTAATTTGTAATAACTTTTAAATGATCACGCATTTTAACATGAAAAACTTCGGCGCACATTTGCTGCTTCATATATACTATTAATTACGCGCTGCGGCTTAACTTTCCTTATAAAAAGCAAGGCAAATTTGTAAAAAAATATTTTTTGCAAGTCTGACCTTTCATCTTTGACCTGAAACTTGTGACCCTCCAAGGACAACTTGACCATTTGCCATGTAAACATAATCGAATTTTCATCAAATTATTATTCTCTATAACATATATGAATGACAAGCACTCGTCATAAAATTTTGCCGGAATATACCCTCTGTGCAATGTGGATCAGTTTTGTTTGTAGTTTGCTTGGGCCCTCTTTATTTTGTGAAGCATTGAGAAAGCAGCTACTCTACTTAAGCTTACAACAGAACTAGAAAAATGCGAATGTCATTAAAAAACTTAAAAGACTGTTTCAAAGGTTCTTACTTGGGGTCTCCTGACCACCCCGTTTGGTTGATGGAAGCTGTTATTCCCGGATTGCTCGAAAACTGTGTTGGACCGAACCTGATTTCGCACTTTTTTGATTACTTTATGTTTAATTGATGATGTAACGAAAATTTTCCCACTATATTTTGCTGTAATCCGCGATGTGGAACGTATGCTTGACTCGATCTGTGGGATATCGCACAAGATTCACTGTTAATCTTGCAACAATCACGTTGCATAAAACATTTACGTAAACTTTTCATAATGTCACATTAAAAATATGAATGGCGTTGCAGACATAACTTTTAATTGCGGCCATTAAAAAACTATTGTGTAATGATTCATGCAAAATTACAGATACCTAGATTAACTACGTCATAAGAATCCTGCTTACTTAATTTTTTTTTATCAAACTCTTAACTAATTTGAAACATAAGGTATAAAGGCGGAGGAAGGGGGGTAAATTAGGAAGCCATGTGATAGATAAGAACCCTTGTAGCTAAGCTGGAAACCGTTATAAAGAATGATATTAAATGCTCAGTAGCTGCTGCTCTTTTATTTCCACCTTAGAGTCAGTAACTGCACCTACATGAGACCAATTAATTGACTCAAATTGAGGTATAATGACTTTTGCATTTAACTGTATGGTAAATTACATTGTATTCCACCTCAATATTGACAGCAATATGAAAGCAAAGTTGTATAACTGGGTTCGTTTTAACGTAAACAATATTCAAGATACAATTAAATATTAAGCGTCAAGATTTTAAAATATAGCGTTGGCGAAAGTTGCGGCCAACTTTCACGAAAAATCAGTACTACGTCGAAAACATTTCTGTAACAAGATTGTTAAATAAAATAGCCTCAAACCATTTTGATGAGTTTGTAGCTACGCTTTTTCTAAATCGAATTTAAAATTCTTTCTGTGAAAGCGCTAAACAAATCACAAACATGAGTGCAAAAAATAAAGTGTTGTAGTGAAACAAAAATTTGATTTTATGCATTATCATTATTAAAATTTGAGAAAAAAATTTGAGCTTACTTTTAAAATTCGGGTGTTTTATTATGTACCTTTAGGTACATATTAAGAATACATACTTTATCAAAGGTCACGATTAATATTCCAAACGACCGGTATAGCTTGTGATATATCATTCAGAAGGTATTGTTGTGATGATGATGAATATGCTTGGCAAATTGAAATCAAACATTTTGAACAGGGTCAAAGGTCACGATAAGTATTTCAAATGAGCGACATTTGAGCGCTTACAATACACTATTTGAAAGCCACTGCACTGCTGATTATAAAATATGCACTGCAAATTGAAATCCGACTCTCAAACAGAGGTCAAAGGTCATGTACTTTTAAAGGAACCACTTGGTGTGTGATATACCATTCAAAAGCTAATCTATTGTAGATTTCAGTTTTATGTCACAAAATTACTTCGCTAAAGGTACATCGCTACATCTCGGATTGTCGGGTTTATATATATTCAAAGTGTTGAAATCTATACGCCTTCGATATCCTCTCCGCCGCACTGAGTTGCTGATTTAAAACGTTCAAACAAAAGGATATAAAAAAGGTGTGGAGAGTTTCTTTTGAAAATCAGTTGTAGTACGCACCATAAACTAACTTCGTCCAACTGTGTTTAAGGACATAATAACGTTTCAATATTAATAAGTTGTAGACAGGGATTTTTATTACGGCTATTAAAACCACTGTTATAAAACGATTATTACCTAATTACATACATCTTAGCCAAATGCGACATAAGAATGCCGCAAAGGAAAATACATTGAACAGAATGCACCTTAATCTAAGCTCGGAGTACGTCACGGATGACAGTATAATTTTAAGTTGGTATTTGTTAACCTAACGAAATTTTCAAATATATAATTATGTTTGCTTACGTAGACCAATTCATTCGCTTATGTAAGATTATGTTTGAATCGTAATATAATAGCATTTATGCATATAACAATGCTAATTAAGGTTAAGAATTTTCAAATGCGAGTAACTTTCCCTAATTCTAACATTTTAAACAGCTAATAACAAAGAAATAGTGGTATTCACAATAAAATCAATCATAAGCAATGCCGTTCCCCGCTTTACATAAAAGAAAGGTCCCATTTTAAAACCAATGGGTCGCATACACCAACATTGCCTTCGTTCAATTCCACTCATTAACCTCCCCCTCCAGTACCAAATGGTATTATTAGAGTAGACCAGTGGTAATGCCGCGTGATGACAGAAAAACAAAATCAGCCCCAAAATAAAAATGAGAACTACCAGCATCCCCGATAGTATAATACCAAAATTGCTGATACTATGCATTTTAACTAGGGTGTACGTGCAAATAATACAGAATATCATTCCAACAGCTGCCATTGTTGGATAAATGTCGTAACATTTCTATCACTGGCTCAATTAATAACCGAAGTTTAAGGTGCAAAATTCGTCTATACTTAAAGCTGCATTGTTTGGATAGCCTGCTCTCAGTTCCTGCGCTAGCCACCTGAATCGTTTGACTTGATTGGAATTATCATCTGGGGTTTGGGAAATAGTCCCAACTTTTGCTAGAGTCTCCTCACATTTATATATAACGAAAGTTATTGATCGCTCAATTAAAATATCAAACCGAGATTGATTCCCTCCGATTGCTTGCCTTTTGCTTAGTTTTAAATTCATTTCAGACTGCTTTTCAAACACCTGACAACAGGCCAGGATGAGGATTAGGAAGGTGAGCAAATATTTGCTGCGTAAAATACGAAAAAGGAGCTAACAGCAGAGGATACCAGGCGTCGTGGGATATTTGGTAAAATTCCGACAGAAATCGGTTCACCGGATCTCTTGCCCGAATAGGGATAAATTCCAGCAAGAAGTGGGAAAATCCAGAATCCAATTGCCATTCCATATGCAACCACTTCAGGAAGGTCTGGTAGTCGTTTGGAGCTAGGCCATCCACGATATTTAGCACCTGCGAGCGACATGATTTGGTTGGAAATGTAGGTAAAATCTTCCGGCATTTTTTCCATTGTGTATGTTGTGACTAGAAACTGGGTGATCATGGCAAATGTAAACATGTTGATTATGAGGGATTCTGCAGTCACTGTGACGGCAATTCCTGTTTCAGTATCCCCCAGTTTTGTGCACCCGATAGATGCAGAAGAGAATGGCCCAGGTGGTGACGACTTGAGATATATACCATAGTGGCATTTTGAAGGGTGTTTTTAGCTTTCGGTTTGCGACGAGTTTTTCTTTTGAAATGTCGTAGTAGAAGGGTGTGTCGAAGAAACGTTGGCAGATTAACTGCGTGTTTATATATGCTTCACCTAGCCCCATGTTTCTGCACGGTTTTGGGTTTTATGTCAGAAATGTAAGAAGAGCTTTCTGTAACTGAGAATTTAGTTTTAAGGACAAGTTCCAAAGTCCAAAGTATTCCAAAGTATTAAAAATTTTCGTTATAGAACGCATATAGAAAATTACTTTTATGTAGTTTAAAATGGAAATTCGCTAACTTTAATAGAACATCTTAAAATAAAACAGTTTGCAATTTTTTTGAACATTTCGATGTTGCTTTAAATTAGCCTTTGTGTAGTTTGTAATTGTTTTCAAATGAATTTGCTACTTCGAAAATAGATTGGTAGGTAACAAGCAATGAGTTTAAATGGCAAAAATATGTTTTTCAAATTTAAAAAATTATTATTAAAACTGACAACTATTTTCATTTTATTTTCTCATACGAATTGAGTCTTAATTAAGTTACGTGATTATTTTTGTTCAGTATTAAATGAAAATGAAATTAAACCAAAAGTATTTAAGTTTAACATTTGTATGCAAAATCGATTTCATAAAAACAATGTCTTGCTTGTGAAACAAAACTCCGAAGCAAACAACTATATTGTTTTAGCTCCAATTTTTGAACATTTTGTTTGCCTGCCTATATACTGTAGTTAAGAAATTTTCTTTCCTTCTAAGATAGAATTTTACTTACTAAAATACTGATTTTAAATAAACATTTTA
>LJIJ01002229.1:0-29647 GCA_001718145.1 Orchesella cincta
GTGCACATATTTTTGACCACGGGACCAGTATCCTGTCATTCGATGTCCAAACCTTCATCGGTCAATGTACGGCGGCGGCCAACAATCGGCCTGAAACGCTTCGTTGAATCTTACCTTGCCAGGGGTTCAGACTGCGACAGAAACCTCACCACGTTTCGCTGGCAAGATTCAACTTTACCTCAGAGGCTATTGAGTACGCAAACAGCGGATCAAAACTGCTACTAGAGCTTTGGCATACATTTTGCACGGATTTACAATCCAAATATCAAAATCACGTGATTCGAATTCACGCAAGACCTTTGCGTTGGAAATGTTAGACGGCCTAGGCCGAAATAAAAGACGGTACAAGAACTGCGCAGCTTGAACAAAGCTTGTAACAATCGCAGCAAGCCGATAGTATAATCTCGAATCGAATTTATGAGCCTATGGGACTGGCGTGACCAGGTAGCTCGAAGAGAGACCTTCAGTCAGCAAATATTAGATGACAGCAGTTTGCTAGCTCAGGCCAATCATTTGCCACATCTCCAATCCTTACAGTTGGGCGTTGTATCGGAATCGCAAAATCAAACGGCTGATATCGCAACATTCTAAAAGAGTTTGATCACCTTACGTTTTGGGACGAGAACGCAAGATGGCGTGCGAAGTTCCAATATAGCTACGGTGGGATTCGACGGATTCAATGAATTTCGACGATTATAGTAGTTCCGCTTCGCATGCAGAAAGAGACGAGGAAGCTAGACAACGCTCTGAAGGGAAAGGTCAAGCTGTTGACCAGCCTGAGCAGGATTCAGCAGAGGTGCGCCACGCATCAAGCTGTTTGATCTATGCCAAGATCCCCACACGATCTGGGAATTGATCCAGAGGCTAGCGGTCAAGTTTGTTGACCACGCCGGCATACCCAATGAGATCTTGGGAATGTCGACGGAGCATGTCAAGCTCGTCGACCAGAGCTTCGTAAACACCGGAGGAATCCGGCCAAAACAATGGAAGTAGAGACCATCCAGACGGAACGGGAACGTCAGGGCACAGGCCACGGTCCAAGAAAATGTCCAATCAGCACTACACCAAAGCTGAAGAGTAAGATTGTTGGTAGTGGAACGGTAATCCCATATGTAGAACGACGCCGCTAGAGAAAGCCAAGACGCAGCCGTCACCGGACGCTCTAGATCCCAAACCGTTCGGATGACAAGAACGCTGTGAGAGTTCGAACCGGACACACGCGAATGATACACCGCGCAAGACGCGATGACAGATCTGTTACGCTCAAAATGGGCTCCCGAAAGGAGACGCCGACGATAGCTAGATCACATTATACCAGTCAAGACAGAAAGACCACGAGAGGGTTGAAAACAGCTACAAAGGTCGGAAAACAACACGATTAAGGAGGAACTGAACCGAAACACAAGCACAACAAAGAACACAACGGAATTCAAACAAACAGGTTTCCGGTATCATACCATGAACCGAGTATAATCTATACGTACAAACACACCAGGATTTTATCAACGCACCAAATTAATACCAAGAGAATACTTGTAACATAGACATAATCGCACAGATTAAAAATGAACAAACAGAACAGGTGAATATATGCTCAAAACCAAATTGCAGAATGGCCAAGTCGCACTCAATGATAACCAATTATAAACAGATCCCCACCGCAAACCAATAGAGCACTGGACCTCAAAACACAACACACAAGACAACACGAAACATAACCCCGTGTTATTCAATACTGTAAAAAGTGGACGTAACTATATGAATACAAGAAAGAAAAGCGACGTAAGAAAGCCATCATGAAATATCGGTGAGCAAATAATAAAAATAGAATAGATAAAATGATAATACAATAATAATACAGAAAATAGACAGAATAAAGGATTATGTTACAATAATCTAATAGGTAATATTAAGCAGTTGGAAAACCAAGAAAGCGTTGTGTTGCGAAAGAAACTCGGGTTCTGGTTATGAACGGAACCTGTTGTTGAACGTTAGTGTCTGCTTGTATGTGGTTGTGTTCGTTATGTTTCCGCTAGATTCGGGTGTTTCAGCCTTTGTAGCTGTTTCCACCCGCCGTCGGTCCTTTCGTCCTTACGAGAATAGTGACAGCTATCAAATACTGGTTTCGCGTCTCCTTTCCGGGAGGCCCTATTGGGCGTACAGACTCTGTATCGCGGTCTTGCGCGGTTATCATCGCGGCGGTGGCGGTGTCGAGACATCTCACAGCTTCTGTCATCCCGAAACGGTTTCGGGATCTAGAGCGGTCGGTGACGCGCTGCGTCTTGGGCTTTCTCTCCGGCTCGTTCTACATATGGGATTACGTTCCCACTTACCACAATCTTACTCTTCAGCTGTTGGGTATGTGGCTGGATTGCGAGCAATTTCCTTGGCCGTAGGCTCTGTTGCCCTGAGTTCCCGTTCCGTCTGGAATGCGGTCCTACTTCCATTTGTTAGGCCGCGATCCTCGGTGATTTACGAGCTGTCGACAGCTTTGACTGCTCGTCGAATTCCCAGATTCTTCATTGGGATATCCTGGCGTCGGCTTACAACAACTTGGACGCTAGCCTCTGGATCCAACCTCCCAGACTCCAGTGTTCGGGCCCCGTTTGGCTTAGAATCAACAGCTTGATCTTGTGTGCACTCTGCTGGATGCCTGCTCAGGCTGTCTGCTCCAACAGCCTTGACCTTTGCCTTCATAGCGGTTGTCTAGCTCCTCATCTCTTTCGGCATGGAAGCGGAACTCTAACTCGTCCGAACTCCTCCTAATCCTCCTATATTGGGATTTCGCCCGGCATCTTGCGCTCGTGTGCAACATAACTGATCAATCTTTTAGAATTTCGATATCTCGCGTTTGATATTGCGGTTGAGATGCAAACGCCCAAGTGGTAAGGATTTGGATGTGGCATAATTGCCTGAGCTAGCAACGTGGAATCATCTAATATTTTGCTGACGGGAGGTCTCTCTTCGAGCTACCTGGTCACGCCAATCCCATAAGGCTCATAAAGTTCTCGATTGAGGTCCGTTACTGGTTGTCCCTTGCTCGCTAGCTTGCTACAATCCGGTGTTCTTGGTGTTGATTCTCTTATATCGGCTCTTGCGCCGTCTAACATCTCCAACGCAAGGTCTTGGGTGATTCGAATCACGTGATTTTTGAATTTGGATTGTAAATCCGTGGCAAACTTATGCCAAGCTCTTAGTAGCAGTTTTGAGTCGGCTGTTGCGTACTCAATAGCCTCTTGAGGTAAATTAAATCTTGCCCAATCGAACGTGGTGAGGGTTTTGTCCATCTGCACCCCTGGCAAGGTAGATTCAACGAAGCGTTTCAGGCCGATTTGTTGGCCGCCGTACATTGACCGATGAAGGGTTTGGACATCGATGACAGGATACGGGTCTGTGTCAAAATATTGGTGCCACCAACGAAGGTCTTGTTGAGCGCCAAAACAGATTTTGGCCTTGCCACCGTCTTCCATTAACATTTGAAGCTTGTTTCCCGGCTTCTCTAGCACGTCCCAAATCAGTAATGGTTTTACGACATAATCGATTTCCGATGAAGAAAGTTGGATTAATGCCGGAGCATATCCACGGAAACCAAGTTCACCTGACCCTTCCATGTCGACTGCGAACTGGTCTTTATCTTCAAAATGTTCGATCATCCGATCTAATTTCTGTTCCGTATCCACGATAATCTTTTCTCTGGCCGGATCACAAACGTCGAACTCTGTGGTCGTGTACAGAGAGAGTTCCGGAAACTCAAAGTCTCGAACGAGAACATCGTACCGGTGGCCGACTCTCCTCGTGGTCAGATAGTCTGGCGAATTGAATCGGTTAACAAACCGTTTAAAATGTGGGTAACCCGGGTATCCCGGATTAAAAGGGTGCGTAAATACGCCGTATTGCTGGATAAATCTATCCCTGTTCGCCTTGTATAGTTGCGCCATCTGAAAAAAGGACAGGGATGGGAGAGGATGTTAGTTTGTTATATCATAGGATAGGTAAGCGAAAGCAAGCGGATTTTTCAAGGTCATTCAGAGTGTTGCAGTTTCCCTTTTTCAGTATGCACTTCGGGTGCGAATATCTGGCTTAGTCAGATACAAATTTTGGTGAGTATATTCTACGATCAATCTTGATCGTAAAAATTATTAGTCTGGTCAACAGTTTGGCCGTTAGACTACATATGAACTAGTTGGTCATCATATGACCGATAGAGTATTTACAATTGAAATTTTATAATCCTGGTCAACGTTTGACCGTATGGATTCAGTAATTTTTGTGTGGTCATCATATGACCGAAAATATTATTTACAAAAGTAACGAAAGTTTTCGTTAGATTAGGAACGGTTTCCCGTTCCCTTTCTGGTGTTATAACCAGCCAAAGTTCGGTAATCCAGCCTCGCACGTCCTCGTCTCGTTGGTCTAGCTGGTGGAGTAGGCTCCTCGTCGGCTGGTTCGTCAGCGTGGTCGATGGTGTCCACGTCTGGAGATGTCACAAGTCGTCTGCGGACGGTTCTTCTGGACACGAATGGACGTAAATCCGTCACATGTCGTTTGCCTACGACTCGGCAGTCTGGGATTGTCAGGATCTCAAAAGTGACGTTATCTGACTGGTCGCCTAAAGTGAAAGGACCGATCCACTTCCTAAGAAGCTTCTGGATTTTGTAGGCGCCTTGTCAGACCTCGCATGATTTTTAATCATAACGGTGTCCCCAGGTATAAAAGGGGTGTTGGATATGCCGTCTGTCATAGTAAATTTTGTTCTTCGCTTGTCTTCCGCGATCTTGGACTTCACATATTCGACGTGCCTCTGCATTTGTTCTGGGATCTTACTGAGAAACGCTTTTGCCTCCAACTCGTTCATCGGAAGATTGGTGCCGCATATCTCGCGGTCGAATGTAGCTGGAAGTTCCCTGCCAAGTTGGACTGACGCAGGTGTGCACTGGATGGTTTCATGCACCGTGGTTCTCAAGGCAAAAGCGAACTTTTGCAGATGTAAGTCACATTCTCGATGGTTATCGGTGACATAAGCTCGCAACATTTCGACTATGTTACGATTCACGCGCTCAGCTATGTTGCTTTGATGGTGATATGGCGCGGTCTTACGGTGTTGAATATTCCAAGTCCTTAAAGTCTTCTCGAACAGCTTGGAAATGAATTGGCTACCACAATCGCTAACAAGCGTTGATGGTACTCCATAGCGGCAGAAGATCTCGTCTTCTAAGATGTCAGCTAATTTCTTAGCAGTTGGGGAGCGGATTGGGAATAGCTCCACCCATTTTGATAGTGCGTCAACTATCACAAACAGATATTCATTTTGTCGGCTCGATTTTGGTAAAGGGCCGAGTAGATCCACATGAAGGACCTCGTACACTCTCGATGGAGGTTGTACCGGCTGTAGAAGGCCGTACGGTAAGTGATTCGTCGATTTGCTCTCTTGGCAGACTTTGCATTCCCGGCAATAGTCTCGAATGTCCTTATCCATTCCATTCCAATAAGCTCTTTGTCTGATCTTCTTTGCGGTTGCTGTTGCTGAAAAGTGCCCGGCATAGGTGGAGTCATGAAACATGAACATTATGTCGTTTTTCAGTGACTCAGGAATTACTGGCACGAAGTATTCCCCGTAAATTCTCTTTGGTTTGTGTTGCAACGTGTTGGCTTTAATTGTTGTCGTTTACCGGCATCCTCGCTCCTTCCACGTTTATCAATATAATCGTCCTTTTCAAATTGCTCGATTGATCAGGTCGAGTCTTAGGTAGCGCGCGCTTGGAGGAATCCCTCGCGGAGACTTCCTCTTCATCGTCTCGAGTTTTCCTAACTCCGAAGACGTATCCGACCGTTCCAGTGAGCGCCATCGCTATCGGTTTTGGAAGGTCATCTAAGGACTTTATTTCGTCGAACCTTTCGACTTTGTCAGGCAGCAGCCTGTATTTAATCTTCTTCTTCAACGTCCCGTCGATAATTTGGTACCCTTTCGACTCTTTGGTGGTCGATTCCCTTATTATTTCTATAATTTCTTGGCATATTTGATCCTTCCGCTGTTCTTCCTGAAGTATTTCCCGGGTTATTTTGTTGTTGAACAACGAAGCGATCGGTGCATACACCACTTCGGGTGATTCGTCGAACCATTTTATTTCTTCAGGCAAAGGAGGTACTGGGTTTCTTGATAGCGCGTCCGCCTCAACATTCCTAGACCCCTTTACTAACGTGATGTCCGCATTCAGCGAACTCAGCTCAAGTGCCCAGCGGGCTATCTTGGGTTTCTTTTCCTTCATGTTCTTGATATATTGAACGGCTCTGCAGTCCGTTTGATCTCGTACTTTTGTCCGTACAAGAATTCCTTTAGTTTTCTACAGCCCAGATGATAGCAAAAGCTCTTTCTCGTAGATGTGAGCGTTACGCATTGATTTAGTTAACAGTTTACTGATGAAAGCGACTGGCCGATCTCCTTCATCAGTTCTGTTCACAAGTGTGGCGCCGACTCCTCGATCAGATGCATCACATTTCAGCACGATTGGTTTGCTGTAGTCAAGAGCAGCGTCACGTCTTGGCACATTTCCTTCTTAAGTTGTTGGAAAGCTGCTTCTTGCTGAGGCCCCATGCAAACTCGTCTTTCTTCTTGGTTACTTCGTAGAGGACCTGCTTTAATTGCAAAATCCTTAATAAAATAGGAATACCACTGGCAAAGTCCTATAAAACTTTGCACGCTACGTCTATCTTTTGTCGGAAAATCTGTAATCGCCCTGACTGTCTCTGGCTTTTTGGTAATGCCATTTTCACCGATTAGGTGGCCAAGATATTCGACTTGGCGTTCTGCGAATCGGCACTTCTCCAAGTTAATTGTGAGCCCGGCATCTTTCAGCCGTTGAAACACCATATCTAAGTGTTGGAGATGTTCTTCCAACGTCCTGCTGTAGACACAGATGTCATCGAGGAAGCATTTACAAAATACATCTAAGTATCCAGTCAGAACCTTCATCATAAGTTTCTGAAAAACTTTAGGGCCGTTCCGTAGTCCGAAAACTAGTCGGAGTGGCTCAAAGTTTCCGAACGGCGTTGAAAATGCCGCTTTTGGTATGCTTTCCTCAGCTAACATCACTTGCCAGTAACCAGCATTCAGATCAATGGTAGAATAGAAGTACCCTTGAGGAATATGGCGTAAGATGTTGTTAGTTGACTCCATTGGCGAGGAATCTTCCCTCGTTTGTGCGTTAAGTTGTGTGTAATCAATGCACATTCGCCAAGTGCCGTTCTTTTTCCTATCCATAACGATTGGGGCAGAGTATGGAGACGTCGATGGACGTATCAGACCGTGTTTCCGAAGGTTGTCTATTTGTCTCTTAATTTCTGCTTTGATGTCTGGTGCGTAGCGTCTGGCTGGGCATTTGGTCGGTGGACCATATGCCTGTATAATGTGGTACGTAAGGTTGGTACATCCGTAAGTTCCATCATTTCTGGCAACTGTGTTAAATTTCTTTAGTAGTTTCTGGATTTTCGAGTCAATTTCTTCTCTCATTTCTGTCTTTCCTTTTGTTGGTACACCAACTGTAAGTATTATTTTTGGTTTGTCGTTTAGCTTTCCGTCTATTGGGTAAGCTCTCTTTGGGTCGTGGCCGAACCAGAATCGGCCTTGGTTTAATCGGATTATGATGTCGTTCTTCTCGATTATGTCCGTTCCGATGATACATGGAATAAATAGTTTTTCCATGATCATGAAGTTATGTTCAATTTTGTTGTTGCCTATTCTCAATTTCAGTGATATTTTTCCTAAGGGTTTGTACTTGCTGCCATTTGCGCAAGTCATTTCCATAGCCTTTACTGGCTGGAAATCGGGACACAGACGTCTCGCTAGTCTGTTATCAATTAGGGAATAGCTGGATCCGGTATCAAGTAAACATGGTATTGTTGATTTGTTGTGTTTTGGCGTCGACGATCGGTACCCCATTCGGAAAGAGTGACATGATAGGGATTAGGAGTTTTGGGGTTCCTCCCTCCCTTACATGTTTAAACGTTTGGATGGGGGCTGCTCGTCTTCGTCTTTTTCTTCGTCGTACCCTTCTTCATCGTCGTACATTTCATCGTACGCGTCGTTCTCCTCGAGTGCTCTGGGAGTTCGTTTCCCATCAGGAGCGACAACCATGGCGACTCCAACTTTGTTGGGGCAGTCTCGCTGCATGTGACCAAATCCGTGGCATCTGTGACATTCCACAAGTGATTGGTCGCGGATGGGTTAGCTGGAAACTTTTTGTTCCGTTGATATTCAGTAAGTCGAGGACCTCCTCGTCCCCCTCTACCACGGAAGTTTCCTCTAGCATGTTCTCCATCTCGTCCTCTACCATAGCCGCGTTTACTCGAGTTACGACCATCGTTCTGGGATCCGTCCTGACTTGGCTCATTTGGCTATTGTTGCCACGGCCACGGCCGCCTCGGAAGGCACCGCGCCTCCTGTGTCCGCCACGCCAGTCTGCTCTACCTGGCTGGCCTCGGCCTCTACCGCGTCCACCTGAATCGTTATTATATTTGTTAGGGTCCTTTCCGAAACCCTTGCGGTCACTTGCTCGCATTGGTGGAACACTGTAAGGTCTCTTGGCCATCTCATCTTCACGTTCCAAAGTCTTGGTTGCGGTCTCACAGGCACTTACAAGTGATAGGACAGTCAAGTAGTCAGTTGGTCCAGACTTTGTTCAAGGTAGGAAGTAGCTTGCACTTTGTCCGTGCGACATGATTCTTTTCTTCTTCGTGTTCGCCATCGTAGCAGAATTTGATAGTTCTATCATATCGTATATGAAAGCTTCAGTTGGTTCGTTTACTCTCTGGTAACGAGTCTGAAGTTCAGTTAGTCTTCGTTCAGTTTCTTGAAAACCACCATACCGACTGGTAAACGCTTGTTTGAAGTCGTCCCAAGTCTCACATTCCAGTATTACGTGCTCGTACCAACGTGTCAAGTCTCTTGGTAGGAAAGTCTTGACTGCAGCAAGGTAAGCGTCTTCGCTGTAGTTATGGCTTGCCAAATATCCTTCGACTTCCTTCAAAAAATTTGGAGCTGGTGTGACACCCTGCTTGAACCTCGGCTTTTCCAGATTTACTGGATTGGGTTGAGATAATCGGAGTCCCGATATCGCTTCCGTCATTGTCCGAAGAGTTCTGGTCGGCGACAACCTGTCAAGTTGTCGGATCAGTATGGCATTACTTTGCTCCACCTCTTCGACTCTATTAACCATTTGTTGTTGTTCTTCCCGATGTTGCTGTTGCAGTTGTGCCACAGTCGCTTGAACTGTTTCGGCAATAAGAGCCCTGATTTGTTCGTCGTTCATCCTGTTCTCGGTATTGATTACCGTGTTATCCAAATTTATCACGGAGTTCTCAGATGTCTGGCTTGTGTTTGCTGACTCGCTATTGCTTTTAGTTAGCCTAAGTCTGTCTCGTTCCTCTTTTTCCTTTCTCCACCTGTCCAGGTCCCTCCGAAAATCTAGGGGATCCCAATAACCGTAGGGTCTGGTTGGACGTGGAGCTACCTACTGAGTATGTACCTCTGCGGGTGTTGCGAACGAGGTGAATTGGGGATACGCGTTGATTTGTTTCCCTTGGTTGGTTTGTTCGGTTGTAATTGGTGTACTGGATGGTGTGTCCGATCCACTGGTCGACGGAGTAGGTCCTCCTAATTGACTCGTGGATGTGTGGGTCAGGTCCGCGTTGTACAGCGGCGCTGTTACCCACAATCGTGATCGGTTGGTCCGGAATTTTGGCTTTTGATATCCTTTTCCGTGGTTGAACGGTATTTCCTTGGTAAGATTTTCCGCTACGTAGGCCTTTTACTGTAATGGATGAAGGTGTTGTCGATTTTTTCATCGAATTCCACACTTCCGCTACTTCCTTACATCCGTCTTTGGTACTATGTATGTGTCTGTCTCAACAATACAAGTTTCGAAAATATTACTCTGTACATCAAATGTACTTTGAGTAAAGTAAGTATATACCATATACTCCTTGCCTATACATCATATGTACGTTAGCAACAATGATTTTCTAAAATCAAGTAAAATTGTAACTCTGTACATCTTATGTACGTATGAGTTCATAAACATAAGTACATCATATGTACTATGGTTTGCCTGTACATCAAATGTACTTTAGCAAAACATAACGCGTTATTAGTACGTCATACGTACTGTGGATAAGTAGTAACCGCCGGTCACTCGATTCCTAATAATACCAAGCTTAAGTTAGAAGCCATAGGAAAAATGTCAAGAGTGTTGACTGCATAATATTATGTTGGTGTGTGATTCCTTTCCACTATATGCATGACACCTATCTCTATGCTTCTAGTGGTATGTCATCATATTCCTTTGTTTCCTCAAACAATGTTACATATGTACTAATCGTGTGTGTCGTTTGTCCGCTTTTTTATGAAATATGCCTAATTTACCATATAACCCTATGCCTTGTACATCATATGTACGTTAGCGTCAGTCTATCATATAGACTATATTAGTATATCAAATATACTTACAAGCACGTCAGTACATCCTATGTACTATCATAAGCAGCAGCACATCAAATGTACTATCATAAGCAGCAGTACATCTCGTGTACTATAAATACGTCATACGTATTAAAGCAAAGTACATCAAATGCACTATGGCAAGCAGCAGTACATCCTATGTACTTTAAAAGTATGCAAAAAAATAATATTTATGAACAAATGTAGTAGTGGGTCACTAGCGTCTCTCTCATATCATCATCATCAACAACAAAGTCAATGTCAAGCTATTGGGTGAGTGGCAGGTGTCTAGAGTCAGGTTTATGTATGTGAAATGTTGATGTGCTTTGTAGCTGTGCTGGATCCCGAGCACATCAACCTTCCCAAAAAATCAAGCCAGTCCAGCAAACAACGTTAGTGCGCATATAATAGGTATGCGTAGAAAAATGATGAGCTCTGGTTTCACAACCCCAGTGAAGAAAAAATTTTCAAGTCCCAAAACTCATTAGCATGTAGTGACTGTATGGCGCTTGACTCTACAAAAAACTGACATTTATCGACTTTTGTCCCCATCTAAATCGTATGGGATATCCTATCCACTCTATTTTTGACCAACATGAAAGAAAAGGTATATGACGCGGTCGTTGGCTTCTTTGTCTCCTCAAAAGAACAAGCAACTGACAAAAAATAAAACTCCCACCTGAATGCTACCACCTCACATCAAAAATATGAAAAAATCGTGAAAATCCTATGGAAAATTATGAATGTTTCCCCTAAAAATCATGATAGTGTCATGTTATATGCTCGAGCAGTGTTTTATGCATTAAAACAAAGTATGCTAAAAGAGCGGAGCAGTTGCAATGTTTTTGGGTGGTTACCTCCGTAGCAAAAACTCCCAAAATTGACTGTGGTGTGTTGCTCGGCAAGGTCTGGTCAACCGTGGGAAGTTTGGCAGATAAGGCAGCAACGATACTCCCTCTGGGTGGGTATGGGCAGGCGGACAAATGGACACAGCACACGTAATATCAGTCTTTTTCACTTCACAAGTTTTTCTCTTCTCCCGAATTTCTCAAGTTCAGGTCACTGGGTTTTTAACTGTTGACACTCTCAACTGGCAAAAAGAATCGCCATGTACCCGGGAGTGAAGGGGAAGAAGCTGCTGTTATTGGCACTACTATCTATCGCAAGCAACAACTACTTAGCAAAGCACTCCTGCGACTAATGATACTGTTTGACAAATGGATAACGCTGATTCAGAGAACGTTTCGGTCAACTCCCAGAATAACGGTGAACGATGAGAATTAAGGAACACAAAACACGAAATAAATTCAGGAATATCGGAAATGGTTTGAGGAAAACGTAGGAAAATGGATCAAGTATTTATTCTACTGGAGTAAATATTTGAGACAAGATGAATGAGTGACGGCTAAAAAAGACATTCTCATGAATGAAAAGAAAGATTCACCTGTTACAGGTTTAGTGAGAGAGAAGGAAACTGTGGACAGGCATACATACATGTACATGAGAATATTACATAAAATATGGAATCGGTGATGGTGATGTGATAGAGGACTCGATTCTATCTTCTAAGGTTAGGTTGACCTCAATTTCCCTGACAGTGAGTCCTATGGTACAAGGCCAAGGCCTGGTCAGACGTGAATTTGAGTGAGGATTGAAATTAATGCTCTTAAAAGAAATCGGAAAATGCACAGTTAATATGGTTCGCACAAATATGTTCAAAGAATATTAGCTTTTGGATTTTTACCTCCGTTGCCTGTGGTCCAGATTTTTTAAAATCTGAATTATGGTATTTATACTGCTTGACGCGAATTTTAACTCGTGGTGAGGCTGCATCATGTTTTTAGCCTTTTTTATCTGTAAACGATACGATATGTGATTTTGTGTTTGCTGTTAGTAGCCAGCTGGATGCTCAGTAATACAAGAACCGTTTCAGTCATATGAGTTTTTCTCTAAACAGTAGAGACGTTTGGAGAAAGTATTGCAGTCGTTCTGAGCTCAAATCCTTTTGTTAACACATGTCAGGATTACATAAAAGAATACCACCATGAAACGTGACGCGAATTTTTCTGTCCCCGAATGCTATTTTTAAACTGGGGGAAAATCTTACACTCTAATCTGACACTGACTCCCATTTTTTGTCATGTAATTCGACTGCGAAAGGTTTTTCAATATTGGAGTGGATCCAATTCGTTACAATCTTCTAATCTGAAAAGGCTCAAATTGTTAAGTTGAATTTAACAACTACTATACATTGGGATTGGGATTCGAGTAGCACTATCCACCACCGAATTGTATTCGGTTTAAATATATTTGTTTAGAAAATCATTATTTTGTTTATATCAGTGCGAATCTCATGTAACCCATTGTTGAAAAATTGTTGGTAACCATTTCGTTTCTTGAGTATAGTCGTTGTTTAGTTTTGCAACATTAGTAGCTTTTAATCTCCACCAAACCTGAAATCATAGGTTGTACACTTAAAAGGTTAAAATGCTTATGTAAAAAGACGTCTACGTGCTGCCTTAAGCCATGAGAATAATGTTGGTTATCTTACCCAACATATCAAATATAATATATTATATATAATATATAATACAAATATAGTATAATTTTACATATTATGTTGTATTTAAGCAATTCATGAACAGAAAAGAGTGGGTTTTGGATCGAAACGAAACTTGTTAGTAAACATCAACTATTATGGGAACTGTTTCACATTTTCTTTCATTGTGTAGCTTCGTCCTAAAAGTCAAAGTGTGTGGCACTCTCCTCAAAATTTTAAAGGTTAGTTTTTCTTGAGCAAACAAAATAACATAAGGTCAAATCGCACACAGCTTCTTCTAAACAAAACCTCCTCATTAAATTTCAACAAGCTTTTTGAGCGTGTTAACTCAGAAATTCATTTACTTAAATATTTTAAAATAAAATTCAAAAAAATAAATGTTTGTTCAACTGGAACTGAAAATTTTTCTTAATTCAGTTTCATAAAACATCTTTTGATGCACCAATTTCCGCATCATGCCATAGCAGCTTGTTTTGGAAGAGAAAGTTGTTGACATTATTGTTTTAATATTTAGCTTGTCCGTTGTGATGCAATTTTATGCCAACATCCCAACTAGCATGTTCTGCCACATGCTTCAAACCCTCGCTGATGCATATGATTGAAGAGTATGCTTAGCTATGCCTTTCAGCTCTTCAAACGAATTCCTTAGAGATCGTATCTATATAAAGTCGAGTTCTTTCATGAATGAGCCCTCTAAACGAGAGTGGAACAACTCCATTCTCTTGTAATATTTTCAGCACCCGTTGCTTAAGTTACCAAAGAGAAAGCAACTCAAGGAAAACAATTTGTGTTCATGAAAGAAAGTCATGTTGCACCTCGGCGTGTTCATGTCATCAAAGACGTTCTTTTAGTACGTGATGTTGAGTTATTTCATTCCTTCATTCACACCCACGTCAACTATGTTTCGTGATGAAAGTCCAGCATTTCTTTCCTTACTGCTTGTAATATTGAATAAATAATACGACAGGAGTAATTTGATCTTATTTGTCGTTTGAGATCAATCAACTGATATGTAAGCACGTATTTATTTCATTGGTATAATTCCAAAATTCTTGATATCTTTATTACAAAATTATATTTAAACCTCACTTAATTGCATCGAAGCAGAATCCCTATTGATTGGTCTGGTTGAACCTGAATCAGATTGTTGAACGCATACACCATTTCTATACCCATTTCCAAATGGGGAGGTTGGTGAGGACGTACTTGGCAGAACTTGATGCAGCATAACCAATTCTGGATTTGATGTGGTTCCAGACATTCTCCGACCTCCAATAAAAGAATCAGAAGGGTTGCGTTTAAAGGTGGACCGAAAATGGGTCGGTCGAGAAAGCGATTGTCGCACCACTGAGCTGCCGCGTGAGTGCGTTCCTCGCGTAGAATTGGCACTTCGGCGAACTGTATAGCGGCGCAACAGTCGGTTAATAGCATCTCTTACGTCCTTGCTCACAAAGCAGTAGAGAATAGAAACGGAGATACCCTATGGATTTTAAAATTTGAATTCATCTCACCGGGTTTAAAATAAGAAGGTTTTTCCTCAGAAATAAAAATTACCTGGGTAGAGCCAAATATAGCATTAAAGACTACAAAAAATTTGTGATATTCTCCCCCCGGGTTGTAGAGGAAGAGCAAGTTGTTGATCCCCAGCAAAGGAAACAGAACAAATGTAGCTTTCACCGCGCGCCTGTATAAAACATTCTTGCTGAGTTTTTTATACGAATTTAAATAAAGCTAATCCAAATACGGCTAAACAAAAGTAGCTGATTTAAATAACAACAAGATAAATATTGACTTGGGAAAAAACACTTACCGAAATTGAGCCGAGTCTGAAACCGAGCTGGGTCTCTGAACTTTGGTTAAGAGGATCCTCATGATGTTAATTAAGAAAATGAGGTTTGCCTGTTGAAAGCAAATATCCACATATAAATGTGAAAATGCTTTCATTTGCATTCAAATATTTACAAATTTATGCATTTAATTAAAATCCTTTTCCACGTATTTTACTCAATTTTACATATAAACCAAAGTGGTGCAGTTTGTAAAAAAAATCCAATTTGCATTACCACTCAAATCCGATTATGACACTGTGATTTTGGTTGAAACAAACAAACAGAAAGTTTTAGAATTCTCTTGTAAAACAAATTTAAAAATAAAGCTCTTCTGTATTTGCATATGACGATCTGTATTTTCAAAAGTGAACTTCCATCTTAAAATATTTTACTACAGACTATACCTACCAACAGAGCAAATATCATGGGTCCGAGTAAAATCCAAATGTCGGAGCGCTCACTATAATCCTTCCAGCATTGGACGGGATGATACGTTTCCAAAACGGTTGCATACGCAATAATCAACCCTAAAGGAAGAACTACAACAAAAGAAGGGTTTTTTAGAAGCTGTAAATAAAAGGATATTTAGCACAGTCTTAAATACACTTACTCCATCCAATTAGGTAATAAATCCGGAATGGTGTGCCTTTGTCAAATACATTGGTTGTCAACTTCCCATGAAGATACAGTCCTTGGATAAACATCCAATTGACGGATGCCACAGTTGAGTACAAATTCACGGATAATACTGCCTTGCAAATAATATCCTGTTAGTGAAATAAAAAAGAAAGCTTTGGCTTTGGGACAGTTTTGAACATTTTTTAATGGGAATTCTCGGGTTTATTTTTGTCATACGCGTGGGTTGATACAATAAATTTTATCTGTACTTTATTTTTCCTTCAGAGACTCAAAAAACCCCTTTGTAACTGATGCTTACTATGTTCTCAAAGGAAACTTCTGTGCTCAAATTTTGCTTTAGGGAAAGCATGTTTTGGAATTTTTTGAAGGATAGTTGTAGCAAATATAGACAAAAGTAATACGTCATAAGTTTCAACCCGTTTTTGGGTTGGAAACCCCATGAAACTCATTAAAATCTGTTAATTTTTCACTGAACTGGAGAAAGTAATTACAAAGGCTTACCACATGTCGGGTAGTGGCTTGACCCGTTGAATATAAACGGCTCGGTGATCACAATTAGCAGTGCAGAGCGAAGCAATAATGCCATCATCAGGTGGATGTGGACTGTGACTCGGTCACAACGCAAACATCTGTATCATAACCAACAGAAACTGAATATTTTAACACCAGTTTTTTATGAATCTTAAATCTCAAGCGCAAACATTATTTTTTGTGTAAACTTATGAGCATGCATACTTGAATAAATTACGTTTGTTTACTCGTTCTTACTTGAAATAGTTGAAGATTAAAAGTGCCATGGAGAGACACGTCAAAGAGAGAATAGACCCGACGAAAAGAACGTATTGAACAACCACCACCAATTTTCGCTCTTCTTCCTAAACGAATTCAGATAAAAACCGTAAATTTCAATCTGATCAAGAAAACTAGCAACTCCTGCACGTTTTGATACATTCGTCATTTTATTGGCAGCCAAAATAAACCAAAAAATCAGAGCTTAAACCTTAAAATTGAATTCACAAAGCAACCATCCATGAAAATTTAATTAGAATTTGCAAAATTGGTTCTTGTTAAGCTGCATGGAATAATCAATAATATAAATCCAAATATTGACAAGCTTTCACTTTTTTTAAACTATGACCTGATTTTCAACCCACTCACCGCATTTTGAACATACTCATCATACGAGTCTGCACATTCTGTATAATTCGTCCACTTATCCATAGCCATGTTCCGTTGTCCAAACAAATCCTCACAGCTTTCCCTACATGACAAGACAAGTTGTGTAATTATCTTGAATGGAAAGTTACACGCATTCAGACTCTCAAGTACCTTGAATATGATGAGCTAATGCGGGCTCTGTCTCTTGAAGGACTTCGAGCAAGGTCTGGACACAACGTTACCACCAGAGTTGGTGGCCAACAGTAAACATTATCCATGTTGCGTTGCAATAACTTTTCTAAATTTACATGCAAATGAAACTCTTGATCAAATATACTTACGTGCTTTGTCACTCGCTTCTTTCAAGTGCTTTTGAGATTCCAAATAGAAACATCTCTTACCTTCTTGCTCTTCCTGGGGATTGGTAAAACCACATATTCAACAAACAACGTACTCCAGGCTCGCTCAAATTCTCCAGTTGGGATTTTTGCCACTCGTTCACTGAAGAGATAAATTTTCCCAATTTCCGGACAAAACCGTGGTATCATGCTGTTTATGGAAAATGACTCTGAAGAGCTTCCGTTCGCCAGATCAGCGTAATTGCCCATATTTCCAGTATTGATTTCATGAGTGGCCATGTTTGATCTTGAAAATGTTACTTGTTTAGTTAGTACAGAGAAGATTCACTCTTGGGAAATGTTGTAACTAGATAACATGAAGTATTTACATCATTTTTGGCTTTTACATGCGGAATGTTAAATATGAATACTTATGATAGACGCTAGTTAGGGTTTTATCATATCGGCATTTATTTTTGGAGCGAACTTTCGAGAACCTCATTAGTTTTTATTTATCTAATATTATTACACAGGACTTACTATGTAGTACATCTTTCTTATTTTTAGATCACTTTCACTGCGAAAAAACCAAAGCAAAGTATTAATTTTACAGTCTTTAAACCAGGTACAGTACAAAAACCACTTCAAAATTGAAACAGACCCTGGTCAATTTTCAGTTGGCATTTTTAATAAAAAATTTTGTCAAATCAGTTATATAATCCAGTCTCTTTTCTCCCCACTCAGCCTCTTCTATGTATGAATATCACAGACACTCAGCACTAGCAAATATTCCTTCTCAAAATAGCCCAAAAACTTGGATTCAGTCAGGAAAATAAGTATAGTGTGCTTCTTTCAAAGAGAAAGTTGCAACTTCGAGCTCAAGAGCCATGGCGTTTCTTCCTTTTATCCGAGAGAAACTGATGTTTTATCACAACTGCAGTTGCAATTTGGGCATGTCGTGGACTGACATGTTGCAAATTTACTTTCACCATATTTGGGCATTTTGATATGTGACGCTGTGGTTAGAACATGTGCTAAATAAATCATTCCAATAATTAATGCAGCCATTATAAGCAAAACTTAGTCGTGTTGCTGTTAAAAGTTTAAAATTCGTTGCTCGCGTGGTTTGGGGCTGAAACTTAAGCATAGATTAGTAAACAAGAAACCATAGTACAAAACTTAAAATGGAAAGTGAAAACTAATCTAATTAGGCATACAACCTCAACGGTTGAAAAAAATCAGCTACGTTCTACCTCAGAATTTGTGAATATACTCATAATTTTCTTAGATGAAAATGTAGAGCTAAAAGACGTGAAAATTGAAATGTAAAAGATATACTACTGCACTTCGTCCCCAACTCACTAGAAGATTGTTGGATTAAACAAGCTAACCTTGTTCGGCCATCTCTTGCGGCAGCTGTTATTTCACGCCGAGTGACTTTCTCCACTGAACTTTCTTCATGCTAATATGCAACAAGATCCGTCCTGAGAGCAAGCAACCTATGAAAGTCAACCGTGATGCTGTTGACAATTATGGTGACGGAGTGTAGAGACATCCTATCCATATTTTACTTCATGATACTCAATTCTTCACCGAAAGGAACTGAGATGCATTAGGCAATCATTGCTGAAAGCTGGGGGAACTGGCATATTTATGACGGAATAAATTCTTGTCATCCTTCCTTCCAAGAAATCAGGATGATTCCCATTGAAAGTCCTAAAGTCAACTTCCATTAAATATTTTAGTTCTTGTTATCTACAACCAAAACGGACTTTAACCGTTGACACACAAAAATCACACTGGTTTGGTTTTGAGACGAAAGAAGTTTTTAATGTGGTAAAAACGCAGATGTTGAATCTCATGAAAAAGAAATGAGAATACAAAAGCCAAACTCCAGCTTTCCACATCAACAAATAATTCATTGGTGTCATGATCCTGATCTTGTCCCAAGCGGGACCCATTTAATGCGTTAATTTGCACATAGGACATTCCTAGAGGACCACCCGTCGTGAATTTATTAGGCGATGGAATATCGGAACAGAAACCAGCCTCTAAGCCAACAAATAAAGTCCTTTCCTGGAAACAAGCTAAGAATACAGAACTATCCTCGGTTTCACGCAAACAGCTCAAAGCAAGAAGGGACAAATGATGGTTTACGCATGTAATAATCCCTAATCTCAGGACTCACGCGAATACTAATCCAACAGCACCAAATCTGAGTGGAAATTGGAAACCTCCGTTGAGTGAGCCCCTCACACAAGCCAGGGATAATTAAATAATGTAGGATGCGTCCCTTTTTGGATGTATATGCGATTTGTGGGAAGTATTTTATACAATTGATGTCGTCAAAGTAGACATTTGATTCTTTAAAATCTGACATTTCGGATTATGAGGTTACAGTGAAAATGGCTTGAATACAGTGTTTGCTACTGCTTTCTTTCGACATCGCATTAATTTCACATGGTTGTTCCAAGGATTTTACACGTTTCCTCCCATTCTTTTGACACGAAATGAGCCAAACAAGGAAGCATAAAGTGTCAACGGACACCGTGTTATTTTCATCAATCAGAGGCAGTCATATATGGCAAATAAAATGACATTTTTTGCCAAAGAAATACCCATGGATGGCCCATACATTTTAATGTTACCACTAAAATGAAAATAAATTCTACATACCATCAGTTTTCATGCTTTCGTTTACCATACATGGCCCAAGTAATTAATGCCGCATCATATCATGCCAGGCATAAGACGAAACGATAAAAACATCCGTTGTGCACAAAGTGTATACATAACGCATACCACAACATATCCTTTCCTGACTCAGTTGATCAGATCCGCTAAGGTATATGCATGCCTTAGGCATATTGCGTCGTCACTAAATGGGCGGTTTATTTGTGGAGAGGATAAATCCATCGACCTTGTGATTTTCACAATATTTTTCGTATCTTTTGTTGCACAATTCTGTCTTTTTACTTTCAAAGTTAAGTTTAATTGTTTTGGTAAATTGGCTTGTACTTCATGTCATTTCATTATAAGGTCACTTCTAATAATTCATAGTCGGTGACACTGTGATTTAAGTAATTTTTCTAAATTGGTCCTTTGACGAGGCCAAGTGATTAGCATGAGTAATGTGTACGCTGTTGTGGAGTTTCCAACGGAAAACACTTGTCAGTTCATCCCATCCAGTTGGTTATTAAAAGGCAATAAATTTTGTCTGTATCCTAAAGTGTCAACATTTAAAGCCAATGAACTCGCTCGGAAGCTCACTCCACCAAATCTCGATGGAGAATGGAAGTTCCTGTGTTAACGTATACAGGTAAAACTTTCATTCACACTGTTTATTTTGTATTAATAATGAACAGCTGTCTAGAAACAATAGTTTCATGTAATCAATTTTATTTTATTAGATACGGAATCAAAGGCCAGATGGAAAGCCATAACAGCTGAGATCACATCGACATTGGAAACAGAAGACGAAAAACAACCCAATTCAAAGCGCCGACGCAGGACAACCCGATACAATGAAACATCCGATGAGAACAGCAGCGTAGTTCCAAAGTTCCAAAAGTTTTCAAGAACAGGAAGGTGACAAAGACTCTGTTTCGGACTCACGAGCAATCCACTCAAAATTTCAAGAACCCACTCTACCTCTCATCTTATCGCCACGAGGTATGTTATAATTACAAACACTACATGATTATAAGTTGTAAGTAAGTAATTTACGTATAACTGTGATGTGTTTCTGATTTTAAATTAGGTTTTTTACCTACAAAACCGCGCCAAAACCTATCTCCACAGTACGCTGCTCCAATCTATAATCCGTTGTGCCATCAGGACAAAATGCAACGGTCACAGTCACAACTGTCAAGCCGCAATCCTCAGTCCTCAGTCCAAAGTACTGCTGAACAATCGCAAAGAAAAGTCCCAACAATCTCAGATAACAGAAACACGAGTAAAAATCCAATTTATTATAAACTAATGCAAGTTTACAAGCCATGAATAATGAATAACTGTATTTTGTATTTTTAAAATTGCTAACCTAACTGTTTTTATACAAAATCGGTGTGATAGTTCTGGTTAAACAAATACTAGGATTGGGGGAAGAAAGGTGTAGTTTGATCTGTGATACTTTACAAAAATGGGTTGTATGCAATTACCCATGTAAACAGTTCAAAGTTGGAATATTTATGGTAAACCCAAGTAGTTGTATTCAGCAAATCATCATAAATCTTTCCGATCTTAGTCATAAGTGTGTGATGCTGCCATTTAACTCCAGTTTTATTTGTATTCCATACACAAAACACTTATAGGTTAAGCTGAATAAATATTTGTTACTTATGTATTGATGCGTTATAAATGAAATGAACATGTATATTTCTCTCTTTGCGTGCATTATTTATCCATTATGTATACAAAACAACACCTCATGAAGCCACCAAAAATTGCACGGTACATCAAAGGGCACACAGGTAATTGTATGGCAAACGTTCGGCACTGTTTTATGGCCGTGCATGGGCCGTTTAAAACATTTGAATTTTGTTGGGTGAATCTCTGGCTGAGTGGCCAAAACATTCAATGGGCCGGAGATCATATAATACAAGGGCCAGTGATTTGCCTTAGAAAAATGTTTATTGGGTAACTCGTAGCATATGTAACTGTGACAGTTCAAGGAAACTCAAATGGAGCATATGGTTACAGGTTTTTCTTTAGTAAAAGTAACGTTTCAATTTTCGCTAAACTAGCCTATATTTGCGAATTCATAAATAGGTGATAATTTGGACGTTTAATGAAATGCGTGAGTTTTATTCAAGGACTCATCAAATTGTATTAAAATACAAGCAAATTGCAGATATTCAACTTAATCGTATGCAGCTAATTTTTTAAATACATATACCTCTTTGTAGCTTTCACCCAAATATTACGGATCGACAGAAATACCCACTTGCAGCGGAAATTGAAATGATACTGTTTAAATATCGAATGAGGTTTCCCTTTGATGTAATTCATGAATGTGTAAAAAACTCCGAATAATTATTTATACTGTATTTGATATACTTCGTTTTCTCCATGGCTTACAAAAATACAAAACCTCCTCCTTAGTTCTCCAGGGGATTCCCTTAACAATTTAGAGAAACAGTCGTTGTTGTTTTAGTAAACACTTTTAAATCCACGAAATTCCACTCGACAGTTTTAAAATGCTTGGTGCATGCCTTGGCTTAAATTGTTAAGGGATCCCCTGGAGAACTAAGGAGGAGGTTTTTATTTTTGTAAGCCATGGAGAAACGATAGTATATACAATTTATAGAATAAATTATTCGGAGTTATTTTACACATTCCATGAATTTACATCAAAGGGAAAACTCATTCGATATTTAAACAGTATCATTTCAATTTTCGCTGCAAAGTGGGTAATTTCTGTCTGATCCGTAATATTTGGGTGAAAAGCCCTACAAAGACGGTTATGTATTTAAACAATTAGCTGCATACGATTAAGTTGAATATCTGCAATTTAGCCTTGTATTTTAATACAATTTGATCGAGGGTCCTTGATAAAAACTCACGCATTTCATTAACGTCCAAATTATCACCTATTTATGAATCGCAAATATAGGCTTTAGTTTAAAAATTGAAACGTTACTATTTACTAAAGAAAAACCTGTAACCATATGCTCCATTTGAGTTTTCCTTGAACTTCAAGTTACAAATATGCTACGAGTTATTTTTTGTTTTTTTTTTTCCCAATAAACATTTTTCTAAGGGCAAATCACTGGCCCTTGTATTATATGATCTCCGGCCCATTGAATGTTTTGGCCACTCAGCCAGAGATTCACCCAACAAATTCAAATGTTTTAAACGGCCCCATGCACGGGCCATAAACAGTGCCGAACGTTTGCCATACAATTACCAGTGTGCCCTTTGATGTACCATGCATTTTGGTGGCTTCATGAGGTGTTGTTTTGTATACATAATGCATAAATAATGCACGCAAAGAGAGAAATATACATGTTCATTTCATTTATTACGCATCAATACATAAGTAACAATATTTATTCAGCTTAGCCTATAAATGTTTTGTGTATGGAATACAAATAAAACTGGAGTTATATGGCAGCATCACACACTTATGACTAAGATCGGAAAGATTTATGATGATTTGCTGAATACAACTACTTGGGTTTACCATAAATATTCCTAACTTTGAACTGTTACATGGGTAATTGCATACAACCCATTTCTGTAAAGTATCACAGATCAAACTACACCTTTCTTCCCCCAATCCTAGTATTTGTTTAACCAGAACTATCACACCGGTTTTTGTATAAAAACAGTTAGGTTAGCAATTTTAAAAATACAAAATACAGTCGATCATGGCTTGTAAACTTGCATTAGTTTATAATAAATTGGATTTTTACTCGTGTTTCTGTTATCTGAGATTGTTGGGACTTTTCTTTGCGATTGTTCAGCTGTACTTTGAATCAGGACTGAGGATTGCGACTTGACAGTTGTGGCTGTGACCGTTGCATTTTGTCCTGATGGCACAACGGGATTATAGATTTGAGCAGCGTACTGTGGAGATAAGTTTTGGCGCGGTTTTGTAGATAAAAAACCTAATTTGACATCAAAAACACATCAGTTATACGTATATTACTTACTTACAACTTACAATCATGTAGTGTTTGTAATTATAACATACCTCGTGGCGATAAGATGAGAGGTAGAGTGGGTTCTTGAAATTTTGAGGTGGATTGCTCTTGAGTCCGAAACAGAGTCTTGCCACCTTCCTGTTCTTTAAACTTTTTGAACTTTGGACTACGCTGCTGTTCTCATCGGATGTTTCATTGTATCGGGTTGTCTGCGTCGGCGCTTTGAATTGGGTTGTTTTTCGTCTTCTGTTTCCAATGTCGATGTGATCTCAGCTGTTATGGCTTTCCGCCTGGCCTTTGATTCGGTATCTAATAAAATAAATTTGATTACATGAAACTATTGTATCTGGACATCTGTTCATTATTAATACAAAATAAATAGCGTAAATGAAAGTTTTACCTGTATACGTTAACACACGAACTTCCAGTTCTTCCCATTCTCCATCGAGATTTGGTGGAGTGAGCTTCCGAGCGAGTTCATTGGCTTTAAATGTGGACTTTTTAGGAAACAGACTTATTGCCTTTTAATAACCAACTTGATGGGATGAACTGACAAGTGTTTTCCGTTGGAAACTCCACAACAGCGTACACATTACTCATGCTAATCACTTGGCCTCGTCAATAGACCAATTTAGAAAAATTACTTAAATCACAGTTACACCGACTGAGTTATTAGAAGTGACTTAATAATGAAATTTACCAAACCAATTAAACTTAACTTTGAACGTAAAAAGACAGAATTGCGCACTAGCTTTCCACAACAAAAGATACGGAAAATATTGTGAAAATCACAAGGTCGATGGATTTATCCTCTCCACAAATAAACTGCCCATTTTGTGACGACGAAATATGCCTAAGGCATGCATATACCTTAGCGGATCTGAACAACTGAATCAGGAAAGGATATTTGTGGTATGCGTTATGTATATACTTTGTGCGCAACGGATTTTTATCGTTTCGTCTTATGCCTGGCATGATATGATGCGGCATTAATTACTTGGGCCATGTATGGTAAACGAAAGCATGAAAACCGATGGTATGTAAATTTATTTTCATTTTAGTGGTAACATTAAATGTATGGGCCATCCATGGGTATTCTTTGCAAAAAATGTCATTTTATTTGCCATATATGACTGCCTCTGATTGATGAAATAACACGGTGTCGCTTTGAACACTTTATGCTTCTTGTTTGGCTCATTCGTGTCAAAAGAATGGGAGGAAACGTGTAAAATCCTTTGGAACAACCATGTGAAATTAATGCGATGTCGAAAGAAAGCAGTAGCAAACACTGTATTCAAGCCATTTTCAACTGTAACCTCGTAATCCGAAATGTCAGATTTAAAGAATCAATGTCTACTTTGACGACATCAATTGTATAAAATATTTCCCCACAAATCGCATATACATCCAAAAAGGGACGCATCCTACATTATTTAATTATCCCTGGCTTGTGTGAGGGGCTCAACTCAACGGAGGTTTCCAATTTCCACCCAGATTTGGTGATGTTGGATTAGTATTCGCGTGAGCTCCTGAGATTAGGGATTATTACATGCCGTAAACCATCATTTGTCCTTCTTGCTTTGAGCTGTTTCGTGAAACGAGGGAGAGTTCTGTATTCCAAGCTTGTTTCCAGGAAAGGACTTTATTTGTTGGCTTAGAGGCTGGTTTCAATTCCGATATTCCATCGCCTAATAAATTCACGACGGGAGGTCCTCTAGGAATGTCCTATGTGCGAATTAACGCATTAAAATGGGCCCAGCTTTGGATAAGATCAGAATCATGACACCAATTGAATTATTGATTTTTTGGCTTTTGTATTCTCATGTCTTTTTCATGAGATTCAACTCTGCGTTTTTACCACATTAAAAACTTCTTTCGTCTCAAAACCAAACCCAGTGTGATTTTTGTGTGTCCAACGGTTAAAGTCCGTTTGGTTGTAGATAAAAGAACTAAATATTTTAATGGAAGTTGACTTTAGGACTTTCAATGGGAATCATCCTGATTTCTTGGAAGGAAGGATGACAAGAATTTATTCCGTCATAAATATGGCCAGTTCCCCAGCTTTCAGCAATGATTGCCTAATGCATCTCAGTTCTTTCGGTGGGAAGAATTGAGTATCATGAAGTAAAATATGGATAGGATGTCTCTACACTCCGTCACCATAATTGTCAACAGCATCACGTTGACTTTCATAGGTTGCTTGCTCTCAGGACGGATCTTGTTGCATATTAGCATGAAGAAAGTTCAGTGGAGAAAGTCACTCGCGTAAAATCCAGCTGCCGCAAGAGATAGCCGAACAAGGTTAGCTTGTTTATATAACAATTTTCCTAGTGAGTTGGGGACGAAGTGCAGTAGCATATCTTTTACATTTCAATTTTCACGTCTTTTAGCTCTAATTTTCATCTAAAAAATTATGAGTATATTCACAAATTCGGAGGTAGAACGTAGCTGATTTTTTTCAACCGTTTGAGGTTGTATGCCTAATTAGATTAGTTTTCACTTTCCATTTTTAAGTTTTGTACTATGGTTTCTTGTTTACTAATCTATGCTTAAGTTTCAGCCCCAAACACGCGAGCAACGAATTTTAAAACTTTTAACAGCAACACGACTAAGTTTTGTTTATAATGCTGCATTAATTATTGGAATGATTTATTTAGCACATGTTCTACCACAGCGTCACATATCAAAATGCCCAAATATGGTGAAAGTAAATTTGCAACATGTCAGTCACACATGCCCAATTTGCAATTGCAGTTGTGATAAAACTTGAGTTTCTCTGGATAAAGGAAGCAACTCCACGGATCATGAGCTCAGTTGCAACTTTCTCTTTGCAAGAAGCCACACTATACTTATTTTCCTGACTGCATCCAAGTTTTTGGGCTATTTTGAGACGGAATTTTTGCTAGTGCTGAGTGTCTGTGATATACATACATAGAAGAGGCTGAGTGTGGGAGAAAAGAGACTGGTATATAACTGATTTGACCAAATTTTTTATTAAAAATGCGAACTGAAAATTGACCAGGGTCTGTTTCAATTTTTTCTGAAGAGGTTTCGTACTGTACCTGGTTTAAAGGACTGTAAAATTTATACTTTCTTTGGTTTCTTTCGCAGTGAAAGTGATCTAAAATATAAGAAAGATGTATTACACAGTTACAGTCTTGTGTAAATAATATTAGATAAAATAAAAACTAATGAGTTTCTCGAAAGTTCGCTCCAAAAATAAATGCGATATGATAAAACCTAACTAGTATCATAAGTATTCATATTTAACATTCCGCTGTAAAAGCCAAAAAGATGTAAATACTTCAAGTTATCTAGTTACAACATTTCCCAAGAGTGAATCTTCTTTACTAACTAAACAAGTAACATTTTCAAGATCAAACATGGCCACTCATCAAATCAATACTGGAAATATGGGCAATTACGCTGATCTGGGCGAACGGAAGCTCTTCAGAGTCATTTTCCATAACAGCATGATACCACAGGTTTTGTCCGGAAATTGGGAAAATTTATCTCTTCCAGTGAACGAGTGGCAAAAATCCCAACTGGAGAATTTGAGCGAGCCTGGAGTACGTTGTTTGTTGAATATGTGGTTTACCAATCCCCAGGAAGAGCAAGAAGGTAAGAGATGTTTCTATTGGAATCTCAAAAGCACTTGAAAGAAGCGAGTGACAAGCACGTAAGTATATTTGATCAAGAGTTTCATTTGCATGTAAATTTAGATAGTTATTGCAACGCAACATGGGATAATGTTTACTGTTGGCCACCAACTCTGGGTGGTAACGTTGTGTCCAGACCTTGCTCGGAAGTCCTTCAGGAGACAGAGCCCGCATTAGCCCATCATATTCAAGGTACTTGAGAGTCTGAATGCGTGTAACTTTCCATTTCAAGATAATTACACAACTTGTCATGTAGGGAAAGCTGTGAGGATTTGTTTGGACAACGGAACATGGATGGGATAAGTGGACGAATTATACAGAATGTGCAGACTCGTATGATGAGTATGTTCAAAATGCGGTGAGTGGGTTGAAAATCAGGTCATAATTTTAAAAAAGAAGTGAAAGCTTGTCAATATTTGGATTTTATATTATATGATTATTCCTTGCAAGCTGAACAAGAACCAGTTTGTAAATTCAATTAAATTTTCATGGATGGCTGCTTTGTGAAATTCAATTGTAAGGGTTTACGCTCTGATTTTTTTGGTTTACTTTGCACCAATAAAATGACGAATGTATCAAAAACGTGCAGGAGTTGCTAGTTTTCTTGTCAGATTGAAATTTACTGTTTTTCATCTGAATTCGTTTAGGAAGAAGAGCGAAAATTGGTGGTGGTTGTTCAATACGTTCTTTTCGTCGGGTCTATTCTCTCTTTGACGTGTCTCTCCATGGCACTTTTAATCTTCAACTATTTCAAGTAAGAACGAGTAAACAAACGTAATTTATTCAAGTATGCATGCTCATAAATTTACACAGAAAAAATAATGTTTGCGTTTGAGATTTAAGATTCATCAAAAACTGGTGTTAAAATTAATTTCTGTTGGTTATGATACAGATGTTTGCGTTGTGACCGAGTCACAGTCCACATCCACCTGATGATGGCATTATTGCTTCGCTCTGCACTGCTAATTGTGATCACCGAGCCGTTTATATTCAACCGGTCAAGCCACTACCGACATGTGGTAAGCCTTTGTAATTACTTTCTCCAGTTCAGTGAAAAATTAACGGATTTTAATGAGTTTCATGGGGTTTCCAACCAAAAACGGGTTGAAACTTATGACGTATTACTTTTGTCTATATTTGCTACAACTATCCTTCAAAAAATTCCAAAACATGCTTTCCTAAAGCAAAATTTGAGCACAAAAGTTTCCTTTGAGAACATAGTAAGCATCAGTTACAAAGGGGTTTTTTGAGTCTCTGAAGGAAAAATAAAGTACAGATAAAATTTATTGTATCAACCCACGCGTATGACAAAAATAAACCCGAGAATTCCCATTAAAAAATGTTTAAAACTGTCCCAAAGCCAAAGCTTTCTTTTTTATTTCACTAACAGGATATTATTTGCAAGGCAGTATTATCAGTGAATTTGTACTCAACTGTGGCATCCGTCAATTGGATGTTTATCCAAGGACTGTATCTTCATGGAAAGTTGACAACCAACGTATTTGACAAAGGCACACCATTCCGGATTTATTACCTAATTGGATGGAGTAAGTGTATTTAAGACTGTGCTAAATATCCTTTTATTTACAGCTTCTAAAAAACCCTTCTTTTGTTGTAGTTCTTCCTTTAGGGTTGATTATTGCGTATGCAACCGTTTTGGAAACGTATCATCCCGTCCAATGCTGGAAGGATTATAGTGAGCGCTCCGACATTTGGATTTTACTCGGACCCATGATATTTGCTCTGTTGGTAGGTATAGTCTGTAGTAAAATATTTTAAGATGGAAGTTCACTTTTGAAAATACAGATCGTCATATGCAAATACAGAAGAGCTTTATTTTTAAATTTGTTTTACAAGAGAATTCTAAAAACTTTCTGTTTGTTTGTTTCAACCAAAATCACAGTGTCATAATCGGATTTGAGTGGTAATGCAAATTGGATTTTTTTTACAAACTGCACCACTTTGGTTTATATGTAAAATTGAGTAAAATACGTGGAAAAGGATTTTAATTAAATGCATAACATTTGTAAATATTTGAATGCAAATGAAAGCATTTTCACATTTATATGTGGATATTTGCTTTCAACAGGCAAACCTCATTTTCTTAATTAACATCATGAGGATCCTCTTAACAAAGTTCAGAGACCCACTCGGTTTCAGACTCGGCTCAATTTCGTAAGTGTTTTTCCCAAGTCAATTTTATCTTGTTGTTATTTAAATCAGCTACTTTTTGTTTAGCCGTATTTGGATTAGCTTTATTTAAATTCGTATAAAAAACTCAGCAAGAATGTTTTATACAGGCGCGCGTGAAAGCTACATTTGTTC
>LJIJ01002230.1:0-29643 GCA_001718145.1 Orchesella cincta
AGATACAGAAAAGTTGATAAATAATATGAAAAGGACATCCTCACATTAAGCGAATATATATTATATCATTATTGCATGATTCATCTTCATTACTGCACCTCATGGTCTTTGTCTCACCAGCAGTTCAGTCCAGCCTGAAATAGTTGCTACCCCATTGTTTTACTGTTTATTGCTTCTCGCTCTCGTTTTAGCTCCATTTCTACATTGTTGCGCACTTTGTTGTGCGGACTTGTTAGTATGCGAATCTAGAGGCTCCCACTCACGAGCATGTAAGCATCATAAATAGCTAGATTGACGATCAGGATAGTATATAAAAGCAAGAAAGCATGAAACATACTGGAAGGAAATCTATAGTTGGCATTGTTACGGAGTCAGTTCACGTGAAGTGGTACAATTTAGTACGCTGCGTGTATTGCACATACACGCTCACTCATTGAGTAAAACAGCTACGCGGTTACCATTTTACCCATCTTCACCATGTAAATTTTGAAACTTCTTAAGCCTGTAGCTTTGTATCCCCAAACGTCTACTCAATCGTTCCAACGGCATTCGATTCAGAACTACAAGGCCTTCATTTTCTATTTAAATTCAAGCTGTAGACGTTTGGGGAAAAAATTCTGTGAGCGATTCAATTTTGCATTGTTAACGGCTGGAAGTTTCGAAATTTGAAAATTTTAATTTTTTTCTTGCCCATCTACGCTAAAGAATCATAATTAGAATAGGAAACTATAGCGTTGGGTGTGTAGTTTCTTTACAAAAAAAGATTAATGAGTCAAGCATGAAAGCTGAAGCCCCATAATATCAGCGATAGGGCTTCAAAATTAAAAAACTAAAAACGCCATCAAAATCGCCGTTAAAAACTGCATTTATGAGCCAAATGTTAAGGAAATCAGTGACTTGAGTGCGTACTAAATTGTACCACTTCACTTGAACTGACTCAGGAAAGTTATGGATAGGATGTATCAAATAAAGTAGTCGCAAGTCTCAACTTTACAAATACCACATCACAACATCTACATAATGCATAAACGATGAAACATGCTGATATACTTGTATATTTTTTCAAAGTGGTAGGTATTCTCATAATGAGGAGACATTGCCATATAAAAGCGCTTATACTTTTGCCGTTTCTTTCTGGATTATCAGCACGTAAACATATTCATGGCTTCAACTCCGTAGTTGATAGTTGGTGATGCTTGTGCTGTACATATTTTATGACGTGACTTTACAATAGGCTTATTGTGTGCCCAAAAGTGGCGAAATGACTTCCCAAAAAAACTGAAACTGGTTTCTTTTAACGAAGAAAATAAAGCGAGTTGACATGCAACTGACAGAAAAGTGAAACTTTAATTATAGTTCCAGTTTCATATCACTAAAATTGAGTTCTTCCTGCTGGTTAAGAAAGGCAGCCAGAGTGCTTCATAATGTTAGTATTCATACCACAAACATATACTATTGAGGGGTAGTATATATTGTAATATAGTCAGATACAGAATATGAATACCCAACCCAACATAATAAAAAGAGTGATTCATGTTCGACAAGCGAATGTACGACACGACACACCATTAATCCTTTATTTTTTGCGAAGTTTCCAATCGTATATTCTCTTTATCACAACAGTTTATCCCATGAATTGAAACAAAGCAAAATTTAGACGCTTAAAATTCCATCATAGCCTATTCATAATACAATGTTACCAGTTACGGAAGTCTCTGTCGTAAAAATATAGGTACATATATAGCATGCCGCACTTAAATATATAAAGCCTTCAAAGCAGATAAAATGAAAAGCAGAATGGATATAGCTGTATAGTAATTTATTCAGGAAACATTTGAAGTAGCACGATAACGAATTCTGACACCCGAAACAGAAATTCCAAACATGTTTGTCGTTCCATGTTGAAGAACCGGCCACAGCGAAAGTCAAGAAGTCTGCAGGACTTTACCCGAAACCAGTAAAGTTCATAATGCTCTTTTCCTCTCGGAATGTAGCGGAGTCCTTCCATCCAACTGTCAATGAATGAATCGGACCTGTGATCCAGATTTCCCATTGCAGGAAAGAATACGATGATGCGCGCAAGAAATAAGACAATTAACAACAGGTACAGTTCCACAGCTCTGGGGTCCATTGTAGAAAATCGATTGATTGCGTTGTATCCTTGAATAGTGAGCATAATTAGGTACACAAACTGATGAACTGCAATTATTTTCCCGTAGCTGAAATTGAATGCGTCCACAAGACTTTCCACCCGGTGATATCTGACAGGGATACATGATAGATTATTTACGATTCAAACTGGGCAAAGGTCGGTCGCTGCGAAAATAAAAACACTGCTCCTTACCCTTCCAGACCATACTCAATATCCACCAAATTTTTGACAACCCGAGACATTTCCGATTTTGTAAAAACAAGATCCGATTTGAGTTCATCAACAGTTTTTGAAACCACCTTTCCATTATTCATGGGATCCTTTTTTGTGAGGTCGAAACCCATACTCATTGCTGACATGACTGACGGAACTTCTTGCTGACTAATCAGCAAATCTGTAATCCGTACTTCATCGCAGATCCATCTTGTCATTACTACACCAGCCCGATAACTCAGATTTTCCAGTATATGAGCCACAGAGCTTGAAATAGCGATTGTGAGGACTTCAATTGTGAAAACACTTCCCCAGATTATAAAGTAGACCCAGAGTTGGAATGCCACTGCACAAACATGATTTAGAAACGGACTAAGTATGATAAAGGATAACAATATTTAAGATAGACACATGACTACATGAAACATTACCGCTGAGATTCTTTAGAACATCCGAGTCTTCCGTGGTGAGCCAATAAAGGTATCCAGGATATCTTGGTTCATAGTAAGCATGCAGACCAATACCAACCCCACCAAGTATTCCAAGAACAAGATAATACCGTGAGATGAAATAGAATCGTCTTGTCTGATTTGTGTGGCAAAGGGATAGCTGAGGAATATGCTTCTTGCTACCAAAGTTAAGACCCCGCATTGCAGATCCTAATTTTTTAAAAAGCTAGTTACATTCAAAATGGAATGCATTTTTGAGGATAATCGCAAAATTAAAAATTACCAATGATCCTCCTCTCCAGTTGACACCACTCATCAACAATTTCTGCAAAGTGTTCCTCATTGTTCAACATAAAGTAATAATTTGCGAGAGGGAGAACAGAAAGAAGAGTCCAAGAAACTTGAGCAATCAGCAATACCCCAGACTCGGATCCAGAAATGCAATGGAAAAAGAACTGCAAAAGTTGATAGCTACAGTGAAAGATTGCAATAGCAAAGTTGACGTAGTAGAGCCAAAATGGCCAGCCAGTTGAAACTGAGATCTTGTTTCCACGATTATCAACCTCAAATGGGAATGAGCCAGAAGTGGAAACTAAGCTAAAGAAGAAATTGTAGGCCCCGTAACTAATGTCATCCATGATGGCTTTACAACTATGAGCTAATGCAAACTATGAAATTGATAACATGAGGTTTAGTTAGAGTTATTCTTGTAAAAAGAAAAGAAAATCGATGTTGGATGGGAGTTGTCGTTTGAAAGGCTAGAAGAAAACTAAGTGAGCTCTCCACGGTGAAAGGCACTTTACCACAGAAGAAAGTTTATAATTCACACGCTCAGCTAGCAAGACGTGGTTATATATATGTACATTAGATATGCGACAGTTTGATATGGATATAGAAGTGTATATGTATGCGGTAGATAATTTGAAATAATTTAGTTCTCGAAACAACAACTTTTCTTTTACGGAGAGTGTTCTTTAAAATGCCACTTTACCCCTTAAAAATTAAAATGTTTGCTTTCCAGGAAAAATCAAGGTTTTCCTATCGTACAAAACCGTACATTAAATAAATAACAAGTTCCAGGTTTGCGTGTCTCCTCTGCACTGACAATGACACTGGACAAACCGGGTTGCAAGGGATAGGAAGCTCACTGGCATACCCCTTAAATGGTATTCTACGTAACCTACATTTAAATCTAAAATTTTGATATTAGGAACTACTCTAATGGTTCAGGGTAATGATATCTCATTTTGCAATTACAAATGTGCAAGTGCAAAGTTAGGAAATGACACTTTCTTTTGCAGTCTAACAAGGGCAGAAAACTGGAATATGAATAATAAAGTGTCCAAATCGAATGTAAAGTAGATATTTACTTTGCAACTGAAAACTTCAAGACGAAAACAAGTAAATTAAGGCTTCTTACATCGAATTGGCCTTAGCCATATAATCTTATGCACTTTGCTCAGATTTAGTAAAACTCGCCAGATTTATGAGATACGATATGACTGAAGACTTGCTAAAACTAATGAGCAAGCAGCTACAAAATGGCCTAGTCTATATTTTACATAAATTCATTACGGAAAGCTGAAATATTCTTCAATCATTGTTTTTTAAATTAGTTATTTAATGAATATGCATCTGATTTTATTACGTTGACGTTTTAATTAAGTCGTGGACAACTTTTTTTTGATTGGACCTGGTTCAAAATATCCAAAGACATGGTTGAGGCAATACAAAACTATGTTGACCTAACCTTGACCGTAACGGAATCATTTACGTTATTTCTAACGAGAGCCACAATGCCAAAGATACCCATTGTTTGCCCTGTATGTGAAGTTGGCAATGCATGTAAAACTAGCTTAATTCTACTTTAAACCAGTTTCCTATAACAAGGACGAATGAGTTGATGTTGTTTTCCCAAAAATGTCAACATGATTCTTTCTTTGCAAATCATGAATTGTTTACGAGTTATGAATTCCAATTCCAAGAATGCCAATAAAGCAATCTAGATTCACAAATTCAGGTAAATTCTTTATCAAACATTTCGAACATCTACCACAATAACATGGCTGTTTCTTAACAAAACTGTACAAAACTGAAGATCCTATATAGCTTGCTAACGCTTATCCATATGTGAACTAAGTCGATGTAAATTTTGAGTCAAAATACAATACTCCAACGCAGTATACAAACTACAAAAAAAGATAAGATCAATCATATTTTATGGTAAGTGTAAAATTTATTTGAAGATGGACATGGTTTTCTATGTTTGCAGTGTTTGTTTTTTCATTGCATTATCGAGAAAAAACTGTACCAGGTTCAATGGTTGATTTTGTGCAGATAAATATCATGTTTTTAATTCATCATGGAATTGGTAACAACAAAGAATTTGTTGGGATGAATTGGAGTATATAAAGAAAATCAGCTAATCACTTCGATCTCATTCCGCTAACAAGGATCACTGAAAGTACTTAAAATCACATACTACCTTTCTTAAATCGATACTTGTCCAAAGGTTAAATTAAGAACAGGTATCAATCAGCAGTCAGTATAGCATTTAGCATATATTATTTTCAAAAATCAAGTTTAGCAAGAAAGATCCGAGATGCAAACAGGTGGTACTTTAAAAAAGAGAAAGCGACGAGCGATTGCTAAAGTAATACAGAACTGCTGTGATTAGATTTTTTTTTGCAATTCTAGCCGCTAAATTAATTGTTTAATTTAAATACCAATTTTCTACTATGTAGGTAACAGGGCTTGGTACTGTACCTTATGATGAAAATGACGACAACTTTGACGCAAGAACCATTTTCAGTGACAAAAGTCCTAACGATCAACCAAACCATTTCAAGATCAATACAGGCCCAGATACTCGAATTCGGATGTCATATCTTCACGAGTTGGGTGATCACCAATTAACCAAGTCTGGTAAACGAGCTACCCGCGATCCTGCATTTCATTTGGAAGAAGGTGAAAATGAGGAGGATGAGGACGAACAAGCCAGACCACCTAACATTCCAACTTACATACCAATGAAAACGCGTGAAGAGTATATCAAGGACCGTCCATATTTTCTTGATAAAACAACAATGACAAGATTGAAGCAGATCTTGATTCTTGGGATGTTTTCTGGAACCTTTCCGTGGAAATGGAATTCTAAAACCCACCGAATAGATAAATGGAGTCCAACCTTTGAGAAGCTTTGGAACTTTCAGTGGTTCTTCGTCACGATTCAAACAGCATTACTCACGGGGTTCCAATTTTATTCCTTCATCTCACGACTGGAAACAGATATAAAAACGTATCGAGAAGTTTTCATGAACTCAGTAAGCGTCTACTGGTATGTCTGCGCTGTCTACTTCAACATCAACATGTACACTTACAAAGATCAGGTACGAGCTAGTCTTTTGAGCAACTGAAAGGTTTTATGGAGTTCAATTCAAAGTTGTTATTATGCATAACATTCTGAATGCTCAATTAGATTCGACAGTACATCAATACAATGTTTAAATTCAATCATGACTTTGTTGGTTAGTACTCTGTAATTTTGCATGAAAAATAGTATGTCAAGCTACTGAAAGTAACATATTTAATTTGATATTAACGAAGTGTTTGTTCACAGATAAATACTTACTTCATCTGGACGATTACGATGATGGTGGGCGAATCGTAATTAACTTGAGCATCCCTTCAAACACAAGTCAAGTATTTGCATCAGTGGCATTGTTTCTTGTTATACCGTATCAACCTTGGTATCTGTTCTCGTACATTTACCCCAAGCCTTGGTACTGCCTAATTCCTGGGGCAATCCAAGAATTTGTAGTTGTTGGACAAGTAATCAGTAACTACATTTTATACCAGTGGGTCATGGTCGCTCATTCTAACAGGCATGCGAGCAATATTCAGTTTTAATTAAATTAAAGTAGCAGTATTACAGTAATTTTTTTAAAAATTTAAATTCTTATGATTCATGTCTGTTTGATAGCATGGAATTTTGGCTGCGAGAAACTCAGTAATTGCATACTTAATATAATTGATTTATTTGGAAATCCAGCCTTTTTCCATAAGCTATAAAGTATTTTTCAATTGAATTCGCAGTAATCACAACGACAGTGGATACACTCGAGAGGAGCTAAGGAACCCGAAAACAGCAGTAGAAACTTATCGCACCTTACAAATTTTGTGTACTTGCTTCAACGACTGCATGTCACCATTGGCCATACCATTAATGAAGACACACATCTTAACGGGGCTCATTCCTTGCGGATATGTTTTTATTCGGAGCATGAACCACAAGTTTATTGAAGAGTTTCCTGGAATTCGTATGCATTTTACTTGCACATCAAACACAATTATCAATACATAGCACAAATTTAACAACTCACCTTCAACCTTATTTTCAGTGACATATCCCATCTGTGTCATTGACTGTGCAACTGCAGGATTCACAACTCTATCCTTGGCAGCCGAAGTCTTTGACTTGGCATGTGGATTTGTGGACTCTTGGAGTAGAACAAGGCAAAAAGACTTTCGACGCATATTGATGTCTTGCCCAGTACTCAAGGTGAAAGTTGGAAGGTTTTACTACGTGACAGTATCAACAACAATCACATTTTTTAAAGTTGCAACCGACTACATTATAGATTGCATCATTACATTCCCTTAAAATGGCTTATGGCTCAATCCAACTTCATTGAATATTTCCTTTCTGTATTCCGAAGCAAGCAGATACATAATATTAGAATGCAAATAGTAGTTAAATTGTATTAATAAATGTTTGATGCTGCAATAATTTCAAAATGAAAAAAGCATATTGAATTTGAAATACAGTAATTAACATCCGCATCCGGTATTCTTTGTCCTTATGCATAATATTTTGTATGCCTACCCAGAGGGTAGAGATATGAGCTACTGGATGATGCATGTAGTAAAAAGTTGTTTGGAGAGTTGTGGTTGTGTGGGAATATCTGAAGCACAAAGAGCCTCAGCAAAATAACATTGAGAGAGCTCATAGGACCAGAACGTAGTTCACATACGGCTAACATTGGAGCCTCAAGAATACCTCAAAACATCAAATTGGAACTGAGCTGTTTTATGTATTGTCCTTTATAGTTTAGAAGCGTCCTTGATTCCATTTATGGAGTGTATGAAAAGTGACTTCAGCGGTGAATGTCCTATTACGAAATTATCTAAATACATTTAGAACATGTTGAAGACCAAAAGCTTCATGAAGAATTCAAATTAATCGTAATTAGTGACTAAAACGGAAACCGGAAGTACATGATAGTTGGTGCATTTTTTGTGCATATTTGGAATTCTATGCATTTCATTAAAATGGATGCTTCAGTAAATTGGTGGTATCAGCTTGGATAAGACAAGGAAGGATATTTCAATAAGGTTATCATGGACTCTTTCAGCATTCAAAATTATTTCAAACGTGGCAAAACTGTGGTTCTTACACTTCGACAAGGAGAAGATGATGGAGGTAAGTAATTAATTAATAAGTACGGTCATGTATGAATATTGATATTATTGATAAGCAACAACTTCATTTCTTTTTCCTTTGTAGCCAGACAATGGTCAGATAAGGATACATCCGAGCTCCTAAAGCTGATGAGCAACTTTCTCCCCGAGTTCCAAAACCAACGCCGGCGAAAGAAAGAAGTATGGGTTGATGTCTCTAAGCAGCTTCAAGACACTGGATATACTTGGACTCCAGAGGACTGTAGAAAGAAGTGGAGTAATATGATACGAACCTTCAAAGGGATTGAAGAACAAAAGCAAGACCCCACTAGTAATTTGAAGCGAGTGAAATGGCCTTTCTATGACGTGCTGCTGGAGTTGTTGTCCATGACTGGCTCAGACGCTTTCCCAGAGGCGACAACAGTTTGCCAACTAATAAACGGGAGTAATTGTAACAGAACGGGGTCTAATAATGGATCTTATCCCACAAAAATTTACAAATCTCGGCCACTACTCCCTCCACCTCCACGACTTAATCATGTGCTGGAGACAGTGTCCGTGCATGCAGCAACGGCACAACATAATCACCATCATCATCATCAAGATCCCCTCCATATGGGAACTGATGCGGACCTGATAAATGTAGCGGTCCCTGCTGATCATCACCACAATCAAGTCCCGTCCATGGTTGAACCAAATGAGGTTCCATCCACTATTACTGGTGACTTGGATCCAAATATGTTATTCACGGAATCCCACGCATTTAAAAAGTCGCCTGGTTTATCACCCCCTATTTCCATCCACCGCCACTCTCTCGCTATTCGGAATAAGAAACGAGCTCTTTTGAAAAAGAAAAGTGGAAAATCGGAAAGAGCTTCCGGGGAGGCATCGTCAGAAACCTCTTTGGAAAAGTTTATTGAGGCAACTAACAAGCAGAATGAACTAATGCTGGATAAAATAACTTCCTTCCATGATAACGCCTTGGCTCTCATGCACGAGAGGAATGAGCTTCTCCGAGAAATACGAGATAGTTTACATGAAGACGCGAATCAAAGTCTGGAATCGTGTGATATGGGTCACAATGACGATGTCAACCATGGAGAAACTCTTACTCTTCACATGGGACCTGCTTACTCCACTGGTGGGGTAGATTCTCAGAATAACGTTGGTTCCCAGTTAAATTCCGCCCTGGTAATTTCTGCTGATCCTGCCACAGCAGCTTTATCTACTTTTCAACTCGAAGATGGAACAGTTTTGTCAGGCATTGATCCGAGTCAGGATAAAAACGTTTTGACAAATTTAGGATCATTTGCTGACTCGGTGATGCCTGAAGTTTCCTTGCTACATCCAACTCTGGTATCAGTAGTGACAGATAATGGAGGAAACACTACAAATATGACATTAGCAATCCCAACGCGCACCGGCAAAAGGAACCTTGCAAAGAAGGAATAGATCTCTTCGTAACTTATATGAATATTTATCGTGATTCCTGAGATAACATATAGTATAGTAGATAGATAGTTTAGAATATGATACAAAGATAATGTAAAAAAGTACAACAGCGTGGATTTATTTGAAGTGCTTTATATATACAAATATTACCAAAAATATCCATTTATTCAAAATACTCGCAATAAAATACAAATCAAGAAAACTTATCTTACGTTTTATGCTTGTTGTTTGCATTCAAGAATTTACATTTGCAATAATTTCAACAGTTTGTGGAGACTTAAAGTTAAAAGTAATACTATTCAAGTCAAGTTGAGGATTAGCTTGCCTAATCAACTTGACGATTTCCTGTTGAACATCCTCAGGTACGTCCCCAGTATGGACCAGTTGGAAAAGGGGAAACGAGTTAGGAACATTCACAGTTCCCGAATGCTCAGCAGTACGTTCAGTAATGGAGTGAACAATGTGGTTTCCATTGTCCACGTCCAATTGACGAGTTGAGTCCGAAAAGATTATCTCAAACTGCTTCTCCCCATCACCAGATTCCTCTATCCTCATCACTGGTGGATCCGCAAAAGGCTCATCATATACAACAGAAGACTGTATTTCTTCGACTTTCATGGAAGCAGCAGGAGCTACCGAATTTGGACATTCTTGGAACACTTCTTCAGTAACTACTGAGCTGTGACTGCTCTGATCCAAACTTCCGTGTTGTACCACCGTTGAGGGGATCTCCTCATTTGTCCTCACTGGAGCCCGACCACTAACTGAAGCTGCCTTCTCCAACCTCTTTGTCTGCTTCCTCCTTGAAATTTCCAACACAAGGGGTTCACTCTGCTTCTTGATGTGATCCAAAATCTTGGGAATCATCATGATATTCTGTTGTCGTATCATGTTCACAACAGTAGTTGTGTGATGTGATATCTCAGCAACGTCCACTTCCGGTTGTGCCAGTTCCTCCAGGAGAAGCTGGAACGCTTTGAGTTTCTTCTCAGACTGAAAAATTTGTGAGCGCAGTGACCCACCCCCGTTGATCCTTCGACATGAAGACATTTTCAGTACTGACGACAACTGTCCTTACTATTTCTCCAGAAAGTCAGTTGCTGGTCAAAGTGACTTCACGCATGTCTTGGAATCTGCAGATTGTTTACGTTTCTACAGCTGTTGATCTGTATGCTTTTAGGTATATTTCCATAAGGAGAATATTATGAGAGATCCCCAATATTTACATACAAGGTGGGCAATGTGGTGCATGTTGTCTCAATAATGTTCTCAAGAAATCTGTAGAGTGCATTCATTTTGACTTTTTTGTAATTTTATTGAGTTTTCAGTGAAGCAGATCAAATTGTTAACCTAGATTTGGTTTACCGATAACTGATAAACACGTGCCATGTGTCGTTGACCAGTGTTGTCGTTGCGGTATACTATTTTGGTGGTCGACAGTGTGTATAAGGAGACGGAGGATTATCGTATTGATTATTTGACTGTGTCGTACCATCATGTGATGTACGTAAACGTAATGCATGATTATAACGTAATTGGATCATTCATTCATGGGTGGTGGATATAAGAAGATATGTGTGTCTGGCTTTTGGATACGGTAGACCCCAAGTATGGTATTGGTTATGACGATTGTACTCGTAGTGTACAAAAAGTCTTCAATTTTTAACGAATCAATGAGCAAAGATGAGTGGTTAAAACTGTTACAATACAAGTTAATGGGGCGTACTTACCCATGAGCTTATTATTTCAGTTGTGTTTTACTCGTGAGGAGGAGAGGAGGTGGATTTGTTCTGCTGTGTTGACCTTGTCAAACCATTAGCAAGTTAAAGTGTTTTGATCGATTACTTATCATCACACCGTGCCATATCTATGTCAGTATTTTGACGTCTTTCTTTTTCCTTTGGTCCCGGTTAACATCAGCGTCTTTGAAAATGGTGAGCTATTTTACCTATCTTAATGAATACTGAAGAAAATTGAGATTAGTATTTGATGATCTCTTTCGTGTTTGTAGACTTCATCGAAGAAAGAAGAAGCAGTTATGGAGAGTGAAGAAATGCTTGCTCGGAGCTCTTCGTGGACACTTGCCTGTGATAACGCGTTGTTAAATCGCCTTAAAGCATTTTCTGAGGTTTGTTTAAGTTCTTTTTTAGTTAGCCTGATTGAGTATGAATTTGAAAGTAGTGTTATGTTAAATGCTGGTATGGTGCAAGGAGTTATCGAAGATTTTAAATATGGTTTACAGAAACTGACTGAAAATTCTCAAGAAATATCAAAGGAATGTGATAAAATGTCCACGGACGTTACTCAGCTTAACTATAAGCTGTTAAACCTCACCAATGAGTTTTTGATGCTCTCTAACACGCAGTTTGTAGAAAATAGGGTGGAAGAGTTTGAAGAGTTTTCAGCATCATTAGCATCTACTTCGGGAAATGCAACAGTTAGTTATAAAACTAAAGCGGAGACGGAAGCCGAGCTTATTTCCAAAATGAAAGAAGCAATTCAGACAGGACTCGCAGCTTGCAACGAGAGAAAGTAATATATTGGATTGCATACTTAATTAATTATATTAAGTGAGAGTAGTTCTTATTTGTGAATTTCAACTTTTAGAGTACAAAACGGAAGCTCTGTCAACCGTTTCAAAATGAAAAGACCGCATCTAATAGGTTCTCCCAAGTTTTTCAGCAGTAAATTTTGTGGACTCGTTGATGAAAGTCGAAGAATAGTGCCTTCAGATCGCATTTCCTTATGTGATTCTGATACCATGAGTCTGGGCCAAGCAAGCGATAATGAATTCATGAGACAGGATCCGAAACCTGTTGTAACTTTTACAATGCCACCTCAGCCAGTCTTTCCAGTTCAGGTATTTAACTACATACATTTTTGCATAACATTTCTTTGAATAACCTTCAACCTTGGTATATAATAATGCCGCAGGTACCTGGAACAAAATCAAATCTGTCTAGTTTATTGGATGATGAAGGTCAGAACACCGCTAGTAATAACGATTATCTATTACCACGAAATGTTGTACCACCATCTCCAAGTAATAGCAATAGAAGCAGTGACTTCAGTACTAAATCAAATAGTGTATCTAGGGTAAGTTTTTATTTGGCATTTATTTAGTAACGCGTATATACATCACAGTCTGCGGCATGCGGTTTAAACGTTAAACTATTTTCATTAGGAAATTGTACCCCGCTCAATCACTGACGACCTTAATAAAATATATTCATCGTTTGCCCCACCTCCAAGCGCTGGGCTATTAGACGATGACAGTGATGATGATTTCAAACCAGCTACATCAGGTTAGACTAAAAATTAGAATGGATGCCCTTGTTTTCGTGTCAGTCTTTCGACTAAGCAGTTCTTTGCTGCATTAGTGGTCGGTCGGTAGGTAGGTTTCATGTAATGTGCCAATTATAAAATGAGCTCTACGTTTCATTTGATAGGAGGTCGGCTCTTTGATGATGATGATGATGATCTCTTTGGAGAGAAAGAGCTTTTCCCGTCAGGTCAGAAGAACAGCGACTTCTTTGGAACATCAAATCCAAGTAAAATTGCTGCGCCCTTGTTTTCCGTTCCTCCCCCAGTTCAGTCACATCGTTTACAAACACCGCAGCCAACATTTGCTAGTGAGCAGCAAACACTTGTTGGACCTCAGCCAAAAACAAACGACTTTCCAAATAGGAATCTTACGGGTGATTTTAGTTCGCAGAATGGTGCTTTGATTCGTGATGGTAAGAAACAGCGATGCTATTACATACTCGCTTTTTTTATTTTTAGAACATATTTTGCCACAGCAGATAAATGTGGTACAAAACGGAAAAATACTCAATCTCGTTTAATTTGTAGCGGAAAAAACAGTACCTGAGACAGTAGGTCCTTCAAGAGCTAAAGTAAGTAATGTTTTGGTCATAAAACTTTTAGTTTAATACTCAATAAATCTAAGCTCATTGTACGTAACTTGGTTGGACCATTCAAATTTCAGCTACTTCCTGGTGCAGTGTCAATGTTTGGTGGTTTACCTCCGCCTGTTTTTAATGACGACGGAACTTTGCAGGCAGCTGAATCGTTGAAGAATACCACAGCTCAGTTGCAATCTAAGGAAAATACGCAAAACAGTTCTGCATCCTCTTATAGATCTGGCACTGGTCTCAATGACAGAGATAGCAACACACGGTCTAGTCAACCAAAGCAAGAAGATTTGCATAACCATGCAGATGTGCAGTCTACTAGTCAGCCTAGATCTAGTCTTTTGTCGTCCGGAAGATCAAGAACTGAAACTGAAAGCATTAGTCGAGGTTCATTGAGTGGTTCTGGTGATGTTAACAGGTACGTTTTCTAACAAGTATTTGTATAAATAAACTTTGTATATAAGTAATGAAAGAAATATCTAGTATTGTTTAGTGTAGTCTTGTGCTGACTTAGAATAATTTACAGTTTTGTAATATATTTGCTTCGTCTGTGATTAGAATATCCAGGAAGGCCCCAGTAAGTTCCTTGTTTGTGGATGATAGCAGTGACGAAGACATATTTTCATCCTCAAAGAAACAAACCACTCTGCCGCAAGTAATACGAAATAGTGCCAGTGACAATAAACCTTCTGCTGAATCTAGCAACCATTCTACTCGCAATGTGTTAAGTGCAACTAAAAAGCGTGAAGAACCCAAATCTATCGTTAAGAAATCAATCTTTGAGGATTCTGAATCGGATGATGATATCTTTTCCACGAAGCAGCCAGTGATCACAACTAATAAAAGTACTGTTGATAGGAAAACTCCTAAAGCTCAACTTGCCCCAACAACCTCTTCTGGAAAGATTAAGAAATCAGCCTTGTTTAGTGAAGAATCGGATTCAGACACTGATTTGTTTGGAAATAAGAAACCAGGAAAAGTTTCATTTTCAAAGCGTTCTGCAGCAATGGATTCCTCAAATGCATTATCTTCAGTGGAGGATGCTGTAGCAGATGATCAACCGAGTGAGAATTTTGATAAGGATATCAATGAATCCACAAATCAAATAATGTGTGATGATGTGGATGCAGCTGTGGTTGTTTCGAATCTCGATAATACATCAGTTGTGGAGAACCTAGAGAAAGAAAAAATTATCGATGAACTGAAGGTTAAAAAATCTGTTGGAAGTAAGATTTCTGAGAAAATAAAGGCCATGGAAAATTCCAAGTCGCGAAAACACGACGATCTGGATACAAATAATGATAATGATAGCAGCGCAGCGGATAAGTCAAAGGTTCCTTCAAAGCCAATAAAGTCTAAAATTTCCGTAAAAACTCTAGCATTGAGTTTGAATATAAATCCACTTGCCATGAAAGTTGGTGCTAAACCTCCCAAGCCGGGACAAACCTCCTCTAATCCTGGCACGCCAGACCAGGAAGAAAACACGTTACCCAAAGCTAACGAAAACAGTACCTCCTCACCTTCATCCCCAGATGTCGTGTCTGATAGTTCAGATAAAATTTCGAACCAGAAGGAGTCCGGCAATGTAACGCCAACTTCAAGAACCAGTGTAAAGTCCCTAGCATCGAGCTTGAATATAAATCCACTTGCTATGAAAGTTGGTGCTAAACCTCCCAAACCCGGACAAACCGCCTCAAATCCTGGCACACCAGATCAGGAAACAAATAAGTTTCCGATTATTAATAAGGAAGACTCCACCGAGTCACCTTCAAATTCGGATACAATTTCCGATGGTTTGGAGAAACCTACTGGAGAGAAAGACCCAGATAGCGCACCACTAACTCCAAGAGATAGCGTAAAGTCGCTAGCATCAAGCTTGAATATCAATTCACTGAAGGTTGGTGCTAAATCACCCAGATCTGAAGTCTCCTCTAGTAGTCCCAGTACACCTGATAAGGATACAAATCAAGATGATACTATTCCGTCGACTTCAAACTCGGAAGTTATATCTGAAGTTTCAGAGAAAACTACGGACGAGAAAGAGCCAGAAAACGTAACCTCAACACGTCCAGATAACACAGATCAATTCTTTCACATAATCAAGGTAATGCGTAACAAAATGAATCAAAGTAAAATTTAAAAACATAGAAAAATGTTTTAAGCAATATGTTTTTCCTTTTCAGACCCGTCCAAAAATTCAGCAAAAACGAAGACCTCCAAGCAGAGTTTTCTTGAAAGCTTTAGCTCTTCATGATGACACTGAAAAAGAAGAAATTGTGAGTCCAAGTAATGGCTCGGCAGTTTCTGCCAACACTTCAGAGGATACCATAGATAATCCATTTACACCTTCAAGTGAAAATGTCACAAGCTCTGATGTAGTCAACACTGCGGAGGACATTGCTGAAACTGAAAATAGCGTGGAAACTGGATCCATTGCGATTGTAGATGATACAAACGTAGAAGAGCAATTGTTTGATACAGATACAACCCGTGATAAAATTAATGAGGGGCTAGCAGACCCAGAAACATCAGAAGGGGAAGAAAAATCAGAAAATCAAAAACTAGATTTGTTTGAGGATGAGGTGAAAGCAAGCAATTTTGAAAAAAGAGAAAATGCAAAAACAGCTAACAGTACTAGGTACATGTTTCATAATCATGATTCATAGTTAAAGCTATCAAAATTTGTTCAATTCAAATAATGTCATTATTTGGTTTTTTAACTTTTTTAGCGAGCTAAAAGGAACAGAATCATTATTTGAGACACCTTTACCTAATGAAGGTAGTGATGATGAGGATTTATTTACATCAAAGGGGGAACGAAAGTCTATCCCCCCTACTACGCAGCAGGCAGCTGAAGGCTCCTCGAAATCATCATCTCAGACATCAAGAGTTTCTAATCATAACTCTAAAAAGTCAATCTTTGATGACAGTGATTCAGACACTGATTTGTTTGCTACAAAGTCAAGCAAACTCAACAACAACAACAATGACGATTCCCTATTTTCAACTAGTAAACCTAAACCAAAACTTGAATCTGCCAAAAAAGTTTCATCTCTCTTTGGCGATGACTCGGATTCAGAATCAGATTTATTCAAAAGTAAACCAAAACCCAAACAGAAGAAAGCTGCAAAAGATGATATTACCGATGACTCAGCTACCGTTAAGGTGTATGGAGGAAAATCGAGCTTTTTTGATAGCAGTGATGAGAATTAATTATAGCAATCGTAAATGAATGATTTAAAAAAGTTTCCTATCTTTGTATAATGGAAAGTTTCATCGTGAAACCACGGATAGCATCTACTTATATTCGTACATAGTTTTGTATTTACCAAATTATGGATTTTTAAACGTTGTTCATAGATATTACCCGTGAACTAAGACTTTAAACTATTATGGCTTACCTAAGCGTATTAAGCAACTAATAAAAGTAACAAATATTTAAAAAAAAGTTAGATACGCGTCATGTGTTTTTGTGTTTACATGCAATTACATCCATTTTTTCACCAAACATTTTTGTACTACACACAAATCTTGAATTCTGTCATTTCAGACAATTTCGTTTCATTACCTTTCCACTTCCTGCGAGCGGATTATGGAACACAGTGCTCTGCAAAAGTTTGCAAACATATTTGTTGTAGAAAGTAACCATGACAATCGTTAAATGATATCAGAGGACAGCCAACAAGGATATTATCAAAAAGCAGACAGGTTGTACTCAAGCTCGTGGAGGGTTACAAGCGCTTGTTGTTGTGCTTTCACCCAGAAAAGCTTCCAGCATTCGCGTGTGCAAGATTGAAACCCACGGTGTAATGACCTGCAACTCAACAACTCAAAATTGGTTTATGATCTATAATTGACTAAAGTATCCCTTAATGAAGGGATTGTGGGAATTCGAACATGACCACTTTTGCGGAAACCCAACAATAATAATATGTATTGATGATACATGAATGAATTTATGTCACAATGTGTTTTAGCCATGTTTTAGCTGTTAATATGCAGCCATTTGCATTTCAAGTCATTCTGGTCAATATTCTATTTTTGGTCTATCGTTTTTCCAATGCTTTTTCTGAATCTAATTTCAACAGTAATTATATGGAACTTGATTCCGCTATATACCAAACCATATAAGATCGTATTGTTTTATCAGCGATTCCATTTTTATTTTTTGTTTGGCTTTTAATAGTATTTTTATTCTGAGCCAACGCAAACATGAAAGTAGAAGCTAGTCGGGCAGAATCCGTCTTTGTTTCTCTTGCAAGAAACTGCTTTCACTTCCACATGGTTCCTCAATTCTGTCGGAAAGCACATATATAGTATGATAACATCACTTTCTACAATTCAGTCTCTGTTGGTACGTCCGTTGGGACCTACCTAGCAAATTCGTGGCCTTTCCAGGCTGCTTCGTTCCATGAGTCTGCCTTACATACAGTTTTTATAGTGTCATATTACAAGTGAAAGTTTCTTAGCATGCACCATTTAGCATTCAGAAAAAAGGTTGAAAATTGTCGCTGCTACCAAATGCAAGCTTTCTTAAGAAAGTCAGTGTAGGGTACTAACTATGGCGTGATTAAACAATAAAATTAACATTTTGGTGCGGACGGGAATCGTCACGTCATGCTAGTCCGTCTACTATTCCCAAGTAAAATTCCGTAGGCATATAATGCATTCGAAAGTTTTTGTCCAAATCGTGTGCTACGGATTTTTACAACTTTCTCAGCTCCGTTCGGATGAAGTTAGACTCAAAGTCTAAGGTAAGTTCTCATTCTTCTGCATACGGCATTTGTTAAGAAACAAAAATATTTCTACAGAAATCTAATGGCTAGTTCCAGACATGCCCAAATCCTTTCATTCAAACTGCCCCATCTTCCTTACTGATGAAAATAAACAAGGAGAAAATAAACACTAAAAAATGTATTTATTCAATGGAATAAATATTTATGTATCTAATTTCACTATTTTCCATCCCTTGATTCCATTCCGTATTAGAATATCATAAACACTTTTCGAAAATAGGCTTCTGTCATAAATGGTGTTTGCTTGTTAGGCCAAACCACGCTCTTTAATGATAACAATATGGTAAGTAAATACAAAGTACTATTTTTGTGTAGTGGTGCACATGTATTATTTTACTGATTATCGTCAGTTAGGGAGCAACGAGTCATGTACATGTAGTACTATAGCTCTTTTGCTACGTACATAGTCCATAAAACAACGCCTTGACCGTGAGAAAGTAAACGATATAATATGAATTAGTTTGGTTTTAGCTTCTTGCATTCCATGGTCCAAGCAAGACAGTTTTTTGTGACTTTGGCTTTATAACAAAATCCAACTCAAATTTAGAACGCTTTCACATTTTTTCATGTAGCAGCTTAGCAAAGCCACATTCAATATTTAACGAATTATATTTATTTAATGCATTCTATTTCTTATACGTCTGGTTTCTTGTATACACCTGTGTCAACAAATAAGCTGGCTAAAAAAATTCAATGTATTTCTGTCGATTGTTATCTTTATTCATATAATATATATTTGGTTATGACGTTGTTTGGTGAACTATGCACTAATAGTCTCCTCTATGCAGTCCCAGTGGTACAGTGTTAAAAGGTTGGATTTTGAAGGTTTGTCATACGATGATAGTCTGAAAAAAAGCTTTCGGGCAGACTTTTATGTTCCTCTTGTTACACAATAGTAATATAAAAACCAAGGCATAGGTACATTCTAGGTATAGTATTTGATAAAATAAAATAAGAAACTCCTATTTTGTTCGTCCAATTCGACATCAAATTGACATCTTACGTTTGTTCCCAATTTATGTTCCTTTATGAAATACATTATGACATGCAAAAATTCGATGAAGCTCGAGAAAATGGAACGTACTAAGTATATATTGAGCAATGAAGTAAAGACATGCGTAGACTCGGCGTAGACTTGCTTAGTGCTGCAAGGAGGGTCAAGGGCTAGCAAAAATTCAATATTATTATCCTTTTTCATACTTCAATCATCAATGTCCAAGTTCACGCTATAGACTGTCGGGAAGGTTTAGTGATTTCATTACCAAGTGTTTCGTATAGTCATAGACAGGGCCAGCACTCAAATCTAAATAATAAATCGTGTTTTCTTTTCATTCATTTCATGCAGCTCCGCAGTCCACTATAAATGTAAGCATATTGCATTGGAAAAGTGGGGATTTCCCAAGCACTACTTCCCATGAATATTCTATTGACTGCAATAGCGGTTTCATAGAAAGGTATGTTTTAACAAAGGTAGAATTATTATATGAAAAAAAAGTCTTTGCATACCAAGGTCGATGTCGAGCGAGACGTCGGTAGCCACATAATACAAATTATGCAATGAAAACTAATTTGTGCTAGTCGTCCAATTCAATGCCATGCTGGAAGAATTTCCATTTAATTGAGTACGCTGAACAATGAAAAATAATCAAAATCTGCCAATGACCATAGCGGGTGTATTAAAACATTATATTAAGCTACCAGACAACTGCTTGCAAACTTTATAGGGCACTATAACTTGCTTCTTGTTGCTGCTATGTTAGAAAGCTACACAGATTAATCAGTGTCTATGTTGCATGCATGCGATTTGTTTTTTATTGTACTTTCTTTACAAAAAATTAGCAGCACAACTCTGACAGCCGTGCACACATTGATGGAGAAAGACAAACCGCAGCCGTAAAAGGGAATTCAAACAATGTATGTCTTGGCCATTTCATGGTTTGCAATCGATGCATACTGTGTCAGGAACTCATGGTCAATTGACCAGCCACAAAATACAAATACTTTGGACATGGGTGAAAGGCATTAAAAATCTAATTTTTTGCATACATGATTTTCTCCTACTTAATATTTTACTTTCTCTTCGTCCCCAATAGCACTGATCGTTAGATAGAGATAATGATTGCATGACAGGACCAAATAATTTATTCAAACATACTTTTAGCTTTATATTGACAGCGGTTTGCAACTTTGCAAAATCCAAAGAATATCGTATCATGGTTTTTATAATGTATGCAGAGCGTGCGTGCAAATCTTATCATTAGGAAAATCACTTTCTACTTCTATATTCCGAACACGGTTCTATTAAAGTCACCTATCTACAATAGGAAGATATTTATAGATGGTTTAAGCTTAACTGCTTCGGCAAAGACATGAAAGGGTGAGGGCCGTCAGTCGCATGCACTAGCAATTAAAGCAGTACTTAATCTAGGGAAAACCCTAAATTTCCAATTGCCATATTCCCGCTATTTCCACGCTTAATTTAATAGAACTACACAACTTCCAGTAATTTTAATAGCAGCATAAAGGCGAAATTATACATGGTGTCTATTTTTTAAATTGTGTATACCGTTTATGGTAAGTTGGCTCATCGCCGGATTCATAAGCATCGACTACCAACCTTCATGCACCAAACTATATTGTTATACAGTTACTTTATGTATGTACATAAATTTTTGTAATGCACCTTATAGAACGAGCTTACTCATTCTAAAAGCAAAAGTGATCAGGACAGGGTAAGTGTGACTCATGTCAACTTTTGTCATAAGCAGTCAATGCTGGCGCTTGGCTAAACGAAAGTTTCAATGAGACGTGACGCTCATAATATTGAGTATTTTATTCATGCAAGAATTCATACTTCTGTCAGTACTACTGACTGACTTAATGCTGCCGGTCAAATCTTAAAAGCTTCAAAATGGATTTGAAATACAATTGCTGCACCCTAAAATGAACGTTATCCAGCCCTACAACCTGTAGCAATACAAGGATCTAAAACTAAACATAATATGCTCTAAATTTCGAACCAGTTTTGGAGTTTTATTTTTATAGAAATGTGCATGGGGCATACATACATTTATACATAACATTATATGAGCGAATAATTGATAATTTAAGCGCTGCTGGTTTTGGAACAGCTTTGCATAGCTAATCATAATCATTATTTTTCAAAACTCTCTTCACTTCAAATTTATAAGCAGATTTATCTATCACAAATGCGCAATAAGTGGTGTTCAAACACATTGAATCAATCCACATTGAAATACATGCAGCTGCAAATATCATTTCATAAAAACAAAAATAACCAGCCCTTCGGCAACCTCAACTGCGGACTGATCAGTCAGGTTTTCAAATCGTACGATACAATCAGCATCTGAAATGAAAAGCTAAAATTTGAGGATGAATTTCCAAACAGGGTTCGAAGAGCAATAAAGTTCATTGCATGACTTCTTAAGAACTCTTAGTTTGTCAGCCATACATGTATGGTACACAATCATTATGATTATTACAAATGCAAGTAGATTTTTTGCATCCTACACAACAAATCCACACAATTTTAATGTTCATGTCCGTCCACACACTCAAGTACTGCAGTTACAATTGGGTACAAAATGGTCTGCTTTGCTTTTTTGTGTGTTTTTTTTGCTGACTTCACTTGCCTTGACTTAAACTCTCGCCTTCTTGATCGTCATCGTGTGTGTATGCTCATGATGATGATGATGATGATTCTACTTCTACTCATCTTGCATGATGCATGCATAAAAAAGTAACCATTACCAAAAAATCCCTATCTTGGAATGGAGTGGGTGTCTGCAGCTTTTGTTATTGCCTTGCTTAAAAATCTTCTGACAACCTGTTTGCTCATGATATGTACTTGTACCATGATTATGGCTCAAGTCGTGTGTGTAGGAGCACAAAACAGCGATGAACCAAACAATTATATATAACAAGTTAAGTCAATTCATCTTACTAGACGTCTGTTCCAAGGTAACTCTCATTCTTTTTAGCATATGATATGGGTATGATGATGATGTGATTGTGTGCAATGTATGTATGCCAAGCTCACGTAATCATATATAAAATCACATCTCCATATTATTCACAATGCAATGCAACTCGGCTTTCCAAAACCTTCTTCAGTCTCAATCTTTCCAGCGATCTGTTAGCTCGGCTAAAATTCAAGTGTAGCTAAAATCCTGTTTGCCGTGTATAAATTAGCATACTCATAAGAAGTAGCAGTTGTATTTAACTTTAAATTAAGAGGATTAACTTAATTCTTGTACATAGTTTTTCGGTAACCTTGAAATGTAAGGTAGATTAAAAATACGGGGTTAAAAAGTCAAACGAGTGCAGTGAAGCGAAGTATCGTATCGTTGTGAATTCTTTGAAATTCTGGCTCTAAATTCATTTTTATTGGTCGGATAAGCTGAATTAAGACAAACGGAGGTCTGTTAATTTTCATTAAATGCTTACATTACTTGCTATTTAAAAATGTTAGACATAATATTAATGTGAAAAGGTTGAAGATTACTGCAGATTCTTCAATTGGTCTTGTTTGTCAAGAGATATATATTGCAGTAATATGCAGATATTACAGACAGTTGCTGTCATGAAATGCCGCACCGGTCTCTTTCTCTCTTTGCATTTATAACAGAAAGTCTTTTCTGTGAAATTTTATTGAAGAATCATTAATCTGTCACAGTTTTATAAGGATAAATTGCTAAAGAAGTTTATTACTAGGCCTTGTTTATTATTGCAGCAAATGTTTTCGACGCAGTCTCGCAGGATTATTATTTGTTATTTATCATTTATCATCCTCCAAGTAGTACTTGTCATATATAATACCATGTGGCACGGGTATAATGCACAACGAAGGACAACGATTCAGTTGCCGTTTATGCGATTATATTGCGATGCGAACAATATTGTGATCATTTCACATTGAGTGTGCTATTCACCCTAGTCATTCAAAACAGACTACACCATTCAAATTTTAACTTTTGACTTTAGTGAAATAGAGTCCTCGTCAACTACTATCAAACATGAGCAGATAATGGATAATGTGTGTTGATGTTGATTAGAAACACGAAACACGTACATATTATTATTTGAGGGAACAGGGCAATAAGGTACATGCATAATATGTTAGCGTACAAACGCTTCTAAACGTGGGTGCACCTTAATTGATTGAGGTTTTTTTTTCATTGTTGCTTTCAATTCAAAGTGAGTTCAGCTCACACATTCTTTTGAACACTTTTCTGTCTGCTGTTGACTCTGACGAGCTGTCTTCTATAGACCGTGTCCATGTGAAATTGTTGTGGGACGGATGCTGATGAGAGATACCGATACTGACTTTGTACACAAAAACTCCCAACTTTAAAACTGTAACATGTATTGAATACCTTTTTTTAAATTGTGCGTTGCGTTCATATGAAATTTGTTTAGAGTTATGTTATATTATATAATTCCTCGTGTACATAATATGTGCATTCCGCATTGTGTTTTGTTATGTATTTCGATTCATGGTTCAGTGGAAGAGCATCATATTTTTTTCAGTATATACTATTTTACAATGGTTGTTATTCTACATCTCTCCTTTACCGCGCCGCTCCTAAAAGGATAACTAACTCAAAATGAGCTGTTAAAGCTTTTAAAAATTTAAAGCAAAGCAACCACACCAAATATGTTCATTTGTATTTGTATGCAGTAACTGCATTATATTCATTTTCCTCACGAAATTGCTGACATGTCTTATTTTCTAGTAGTCACATTAATATATTGATGTTTGCATATCATGTAACTAAAATGAAACAGACAGAACAACAATTTTAAGTCCACTTAAATTGCGATCGCCGGTTGTTCCATGCTCGAAGGCTTATTGCAAAAAAAAACTTGGCTTCTGAAAACCTACCGAGTTATCAAAAGTATGGAGAATGTTTGCATACAAATATTATATTACGGCATAATATTACTTTTGGAATACGGACCAAGGGTTTATGTAGATATGAATGTATATATAAAAGTGAATTGGCAGTAGTGCAGTAGCCCTACTCGTCTATTCAATGCTCCGTAGTTTACAAGCACGAGCATAGTTTTTGTTTCATAGCTTTCGTATATTATATGCCACTATGCCAGTCTCATGTCTGCGTGAGGCTATAAAGAACACATCAATGTTTACTAGGATTTCAACAACGTATGCTGCTAACAGGCATGTATGAATTGTTGCCTTTTTTTCAAAATGCGCAAACTTAACTACTCGTTGCATGCATGTACACATGTATGCATTTATCCTCTCTGTCTTCTCTTTTAGCAGTTTACACTAGTATTGACGTATTCCCTAAAGAGCTATGTAACACTCTTTACTGTTGTGTTAAGTCAACACTAGTTCTCGCATTTTGGAATCATTCTCCACGAAGAACTTCGTGCCGCATGAAGTTCTCTCTCTTACTGATTCCACGCAGACTGCAACCAGGTAACCCTCATATGGGTTGCAGTTTGCATTTTCGTTAGAAATATGTGTTAGTGTAGCGTTATAACAAGTTAAGTGGGGTGCATGCAAATCAGACCGATGCAGGAAAAAATCGCACATGAACTTGAAAACGGTTCTAATTATAGGGATAGACTTAAAGAACATGTTATGAAAGAACCCTTCTCTTTATTATAATTGCAGGTGAATCAAAACAAAGCTGTAAGAACGGGAACCCAGAAAATACGTACCTTGATATTACAAACCCTAGTCTGCTCAAAGTGTAAGACACACGTTGGACACATGCAAACCTGGAGCTAGTGAAACTGTAAGCGACAAAAGTGGATATAAAACACAGGTGTGCCCGGACTTGAGGTGCATGCAATTAATAATTGTAGCATTGGGTTGTGCGACAGTGGTTTCGGCTGATTGCAAACAAAGCGAGCTTTGTCATAACAGTTTCTTCGAGTGTTTGAATTGAATGCAGATTTTACACTTGTCCAAGACATCCCCTTCCTCTGAACTCTTTAAGGAATCGACAGTTGCTTCTTCGAAAATTCTGAAAAAAAGCATTCCCTCATCATCATCATTCCTATAGAACAGAGTCACGAAGTTGGAGTCGTATTGTGCATTACGTAATATAATAGTGACACACACTGTGCGCATTATATACCTTCAAAGTGTGATATTTCATGTAAACTTTGTGGTGAAAACTTCTTCAAAACTCAACATTTAATGGTGCTCTCATGCTATTCTAATTGTAGTGCTATCAGTGTTTGTGCTTATAATGCGTTTCCATTGTTGACAATAATGTGATTCTAAAACTAGTTATAGTTCAATAGACCACCAATTACACATAAAAGTTTGAGGAACGCAAGCCAAAAAAAATATATAGTGCTTTGGCTTGAGCAAAGTGAACGGTCATGCACATGCAGTCGTTGAAAAGTTGAACAAGGGAGACGTGCAATAGCCTTTTGAAAGTGCATACACAAAACCTACCTGTAATAGCATATCGCAGTCTTTCATTCCAAAATTTTTTGTACTTGTACAGTATTAAGCACGAATTATTCTCAATTACAGCATCGCATCATATACAAAACTTCAATACAAAAACTTTATTTATCGTGTGTGCATTTGCATTATATATCGTAACAGAACTATTATTACCCAATGCCTTTTAGCTGGGAGCCATATAGGTGAAGACATACATGCGTATAAACATAAAATATTGAATAGAAATTCTCAACATTGTACTTGTGATTCGTCATCATTCTTATCTCAACTTGGTCATCATATCACAATCTTTACTTCAAGTTATAATAACTGCCTTGGCTCAACTGAAAGCAATATATATATATATTGAAAGATAATACACAACATCTACACATTCACGTACCAAAATGGTCATCAAAGAGACAACAACAACTACATCGTCTTCGACGACGACGTCTACAGCGAGTCGAAGAGATAGTAATGCAAATCCAAAAAAGGAAAAAGCGAAAGGGAAGAAGGATTCTCCCACAACCTCTGCTGGATCCAGCCCCACAAAGTCAACTAAAGTTGGATTATCAGAAAGGAAAGAAAAGGAAAAGACACCAGATGATGATAAATCAAAATGCGTTTGCGAGATTTGCACCTGTGGGTAAGTACAATGAGTATACTTGCATACATATATATCTTCTTTCAACAATGTTGGCGTTCTTCATTATTTCACGAAACAACATTCATAACGTTACCTACATGTTATGCACATAAATGTAGAGAGTGCACCTGTGACCTGAGGCAAAATTCATAATTTTTAATTAGCGTTTCCTATAAGAGGACATAATGCAAGGACTTGCAAAAAAAAACTTTTAATATGCGTGGTTTTCGTCCCAGGATAATGCCATGAACATTCTAATATACTCTTCCATCGTCATTAATGTGTTATCTGTCCACCTACAACATCATGCGTTTGCATTACATGTGATGGATTCTGTGCAGAAAAAAATGTTTTTCTGGTTATGGCATAATGTGCATGATTCTTGGCATATCCGCTTGTGATTTATTGTCTTTTACATGGAATATCATAGCATGTGTATTACGTGTTGCCCAATAATATATCAAGCTAACCCAGTAACTGATATTAGTTGAAAATGAGGGTAATAATGAGGAACAATGCACATTTTGTGGCACCTATATACCAATATAAATGGCAGTTAGTTGGCAAATCTACAATTTTTACGATGCACCAACAGCTACTAGCTAATCAACATTTTCATCTGACACACAAGTAGGCGCTATATAGACATTATGAGCTTACTTCTTAAACAACTTATTGCCAAATATGACCAGGAGAATGTTATTTAACTCTGAATGATATTTTTCTTCTACTTTATTCAACAAATTATAATTAGTGCCAATTTGTTTTTCATCGTGATTAAAATAATGCATGACATTTCAATTACAAAAACAAACATTTCTAGACTTTAAAGCAAAATGAGCCACATATTGTTTGTGTTAAAACTGGTGGCTGGAGAACAGTCTAGAAATGTGGTGGTTATTTGACTTATTTAATTATACTACACATTGTGTAGTACACAGCGTTATGATTGATGCCATGTCAAAGTATTTGTAGCATACCACCTGTCTGTCTGCCCACTGCCTGTTGTGCTATGTTGTGTCACATAATTATTTCATCATTATAATGTCAGTATAAATTTTTTGCCGGTAGCGCAACACGCATTCGGTAAACTTTCCGTCCTCTTTTTATATGCATCGGCCTACCATCATCAGAATCTAACCTTGAAACCTCCTGCTAGTAATAATTTTGGCATAATTGCATTACTCCTGTTGTCATTCGTGCTCCTCCTGAAAATGCAACGATTCATTGTACATATATAGCTATATAGCTGAAAGGTAGGTATTATTGGCATGCTAATTCAGTGTTGTGTTATCCATTTGGAATCTTGACTTGGCTGTGCTGTGCTCTCAACAATTTCCCAACATTGAGAAAAGGAACAACTTCACATATGGCAATTATGAGTGAACAATAGCCGTTTTTTAGATTTTTCCTTTGTATTTATTCGAACAAAAATGCTTTGGCAATCACAATTTATATGTGATATGGTCGGTCATGCTGGATTGGGATAGAATCAAGTGAAACGTACATATAGTTCAACATTATTATTATTATCGCAAATTTTTTTAGACTTGAGACGTTTATATCCTTTTGGTACATATAAGGGGCACAAGCTACAATTTTTCCATGTGCATTATATTTTAGGACTCGTTACTCAGATGGCTTGCGGGGCAATATCGTGATGTCCTTGAAACTTGTGTATTAAGGCATAATGGAAAGCTTTGAAAGGTAGTAATCGCAAATTACAGTAGAATTCTTAAGTATGTTGGAGGCTTATACTGGGCATATATATACAGCTCATATCATATATCACATTGCATGGTAAATCGAGCGTCGGCACTGTTGCTAAATTGCGATTTGCAAAGCTTGAAGGAACGAACTGTGAGAGAATGTTAGAGGATCCCATCATTATGAATGTGACATAAAACACTGGGCAGGAAATATGCAATATATTAAAAGTTACTGGGAGCCCAAAATAATGCATCATTGTCATACATGTGGCAACCTTAAAACCACATCGTATTTAATTTTTACCTGGCTCATAACAATTTTGCGTCAACTGCTCCTGCTGGCAAGTTTTGTGGTTCTATTCTGAGTTATCCGAGTGTTGGCTGGCATCGCTAACGATCCGAAAGCGATGATAGCTATATCTAGGCATTACTAGGCTGTAAACAACTGCATGGCATTTTACAACGTATGTGACAGAATAGCAACTTTCTCACTGTACACCAAATTCCAAGGATTTTAATGTTTGCTCTTTACCCCCATGACATTTCAATGCAGTTTTGTTCGACACGCATTATCGATGATGCAAGAGCTTTGTAGCTCTTCAATGTGCTAACTCCTTTAAATTGAAGCACTAATATGCTACATTGGCAGCCATTTTCCACAGTCTTTGAACGACCGCTTAGAGGAATTTGGCCACGCATACACTAACGAATGCCCGATGATGTTACCTATATTATGGAGCATTGAAGTGAAAAATTCCACTTGGTCACTAAATTTGGACTCTTTCAGCTGGATTTAAAGAGCTGCGCCTTGAACAAGTAGAGAATAGGAAATAAAGACAAAAAATCGGAAGCAGTCCGACATCATAAATCACTAAGCTGACTTCTCTGGTTTCTCTTGCCAATTATTTTTAAATTGTCAACTTTGCAAAGCTGTATTTAACTACAGAGAAACTCCTTTCAGATTTCGGTCCGTTTCTTCCATTTGCAAACAAAAAGGGGGCAATACTTTCCAGTTTATAGTTTGTATTATCTACTCAGCCGTTGATTGAGAACTCGTGACATGGTATTCATAAGCCACTGTGGAACACTGCGAACGCGAGCTGGCGCACGCTGGCAGGACTATGTGGTGGTACAGCAGGGAGTGGGGCTGCGAAACGATCTTTTTGGAAGAGAGCAACATGGGAAAAAGATAGACATCCTACTGAGTCGACGAATAACCGTCTGACAGAGAACAGCCCCTGGAGGCTGCCATTCTTTTTCTGGCACAGGGGCGTCCTGTGCTTTTTAGGCAAAGGTGCCAGCCGAACCTACTTTAACACAAGCACCAATTGTTACGGTCATATCATAAAGCTGTCCTCGAAGAAAAGATCTCAGGGCATGTATGATCCATGGATTG
>LJIJ01002231.1:0-29638 GCA_001718145.1 Orchesella cincta
ACAGCTAGAAAACGAACAAGTGAAAATATGGATAACAGCACAGAAGAGATAGTGACCGAACCCACGACCTCAAATCCACCAAAGAAGAACAAAACAGCTGACTGTAAATGCACAAACTGCTCAGATTTCACAGCCATTCTCAACAACATCAATGAAAAACTAACTAAACTAGACAAAATCGATCACATTGAAGCCAATTAATGAAATTAAAGAAGAACTAAGGAAAACCACCAAAACTGTTGAAACACTACAGATAGATGTTGACGGAATAAGTGAAGATATCAACCACATGCAGAAGGACATCACATTGATCCAGAATGACAAAGATGCAATTGAAACGGAAGTGCGAAAGATAAACCTGATTATGTCGGGAATTTGGGATGAAGAGCACGAAACTGACAATGATCTACGATCAAAAGTACAAAACACAATCAACTCTCTAATACTTACCGAAAATGTTCAAATCGATACGGTGGAAAGATTAGGAAAATACACACCAACTAAAACCAGGCTAATAAGGATTCGTTTTGCATCAATGAAAGGAAGAAATCTCGTATGGCAGAAACATGACAAGACAAAGCCACCAGTGTTCATTAATGAAGATCTCCCACAATCGATTAGGATTGCCAACAGCATTCTCCGTAAAAAGAAACGTGAACTCACAGCCCAGCGAGTAACCTCAAAAATAAACTACCACAAAATGAGCGTCTTGACTGCTGATAAAACCTACCAACTACAACGGGACGGAAGTTTCTTTGAAATTCAAGCAAAGAACATCATTACACCACCCACAGCACGTGCAAATGTAACTGTTACAAATCCAACAGCAAGTAGTTTTTTAGGGAGCAATTAAATCAATGGAAATCAACACATGCCAAGGACAAGCATAAAAGAACACTTACTGCCTGCCGAAATTGAACACAAAACACTTTTGACTACACAAGCATTTTAGATGATGTAATAGAAATGTTTAAAAATCAAACTTTTGTACTACTTGTTTTTACTGTATCACCATAAATTGTTCAAATACTCATAATGTAATTATTGACTGATGTATTGAAGATAACCTACTAGCATAATGGCCTGTCGACTGGGCTGTTTTATGTTAATAATATATAATAATAATGATAATAATCCTTTTTTTGTTGGGGCGGGATAACTTCATAAGAAGTGTTCAATAGTGGAATCTGCCATTGAAAGTTGAAAACCGATATCGCAAACACGAGCCAGATCAAGAAGACACATTAATCATTATTCCGAAAATTTTCGGCATGGCTCTTCCTAACGAATTGAATATAACCCGCGTTCCTTCAAAGTTTGAAAAGAGTCGGAACACCCTCATTGAACGAAAAAACCCGACACTACTATTTCCAACCAGGGTCCCAATAACATTTAAAATGCCACCCCACACGATAATAAAGTCCAGACAGTTCCATTTGATTTTTATGTAAGCAGAGAATCCCATCCCAACAATTTTTATAGCAGCTTCCACCGCCATAAGTAACAATGATATGTTATCTGCAACGTTTAGAACGACTTGCAATAGAGGCCTTGATTTCAAATGTTCATCCCGCAACGACAGGCAAATAGTAGCGATTATTGTATTCCCAATGTTGAAATATTTGAACCATTTGCTGTTCATTATGGGTGTCAATATTTTACGCAACTTGGAACATTCACAGAAATGTTCCTCAGTAAAGATTGACTCGACTTCAATATTTTGTTTTTCTTGAATTGTAGAATCTGGTAGAGCTTTTCGTGGTAAACATGTTCCAAATTTGACTTTCATCCACATTCCTAGCCGTTTAAAACGGTTGAAAGCTATTGCAAGTTTGCTCTTGTCAGATTTTCCGTTTGCTTTATATGCAGACAAATTTCCTGCAGCAAATCTTTGAAGAAACATGACTAGAAGGAGGTTGAGGACAATAAAATCCAGCAAAATGACTGCCGAAATAAAAAATGGGATACAAGTCCATCCAAAATCATCCACGCACTCCGACATTGAATCCTGCCATTGGCCACAAAGCAAGCGAAACATGGTCATAAAAGCGTGCCCGAAGTCTCTAAAATGCCATTGAGACCAGGGATGACGGGTTTCTACAAGCAAACGAGATTTCTGTTTGAATTGTCATTTACATTGGAAAATGTGTAAATAGCAAACACATTACCTATCTCGCCACCATACAAGTGAACCCCGGCCACACAAAATATGTAGAATAATCCAATTGCCACAATTGTCATGCCACTAACTTTCCCCATCGCGCTGAATATTCCGTTTACCAAGAAATCCAAAGTTGGCCAAATTCTCGTTACTTGAAATATTCGAAGCTGTCAACACATAAAAATAGTTAGATGTTTTTTTAATAATTATTTTCAATTGTAGGAAGAAACTTTTAAAATTTTAACTTCTAAACGCAAGAACCTTGATGTATAAAAAACTTCAAAATCACAAACATCGAATTTTCATATTTTTCAGTTTTTCTACCAAATGAAATCTATTTTGAAAATATTTTACATTGCAATTCATTTCACTTAATGTTAACGTGATTTAAATTAGGTAGTGCAAATAAAACTCTCATACTCTATTTCAGTTTTGTATTTAAATGCCAAAGCTGGAGAACGTAGTCTACTAATCTACTGATACTACATAGCGCAAATATTTTTGAATGTATTAAAAGGTAATGCAAGCACCCACACCTTTTCGTATTGCTTAATTTCCTAAACTGCTCTCATGTTGTAGTTGCTGTTAATGTGGGAGCTGGGGTTGAAAACACTGGTACATGTTGCTACTAGAGTAAGTCGTTACGATTCGAAAGTTGTTACTTGATAAGGTACGGAAACTTACAAAGCTTTGCAGACCACCTTAGACCTCTAAATTATAAGTATTATTTTTCAGGAAAACTTGCGTAGTTAATATGAAAGTACTACATTGATGACTAGTCATTTTAAGTTTCTTCAGTTTATCACATGCTTAGAAAAAGCAAAAAAAATTACATTTTATGTTTTAGAAGTTTCTGTCATTAGACGTTCTTGTCATTAGATTTGTCGTTTTATCTTTAAATGCTTTAGAAATTAAAAATTTATGATGTGATTCATGAATTTGTAGGCACGTGAAGTTTCCCCGACATTCCCTACAAGCAACGCCATGGCATTACATATGATAGCTTTTGAAAGAATACGTAAAATAGCTATCTGTTTCACAACTATCATTGTAAATATCTTACAATAACCAAATTGTAGAATAATTTCCACATTTAGAAGAAGCATCCCAATTCGAGCTATTTGAGATCCAGGCTTGCCAGTTCATGTCACGGCGTTTACCAACAGAGCCGTCCTCAGGGAAATCTCGGATGCATTTTTGACTGGAAATGTCCATATTCAAGTGATAGCCTACCAGAGCAAATATCCACGTTGCAAACACGGTCCACAAAAACATATCCCGGAAATCACCACCCGTTTTTAATACAGCTTTTACCATTGACTTCAAACCTGGAAGGAGTTTGGTTTTAGATAAACACGTTACATTAGCATACTGAACTAAACATAATAAAAAGCATTACTTGGAATGAGAGCCGCGATTTTCAATGAACGAAGTCCACAAAGAAAATGATGCCTTCCGATGAATGGGACGTAGTATGGCACAAGAAGTAGGAAGTCCACTATGCCCCAGCCATCTCTCAAGAATGTAAACTTGTCGAATATAAGTTCTTTTGCGATCACATTTGTCACAAAGTCAAGTGTGTAGATTGCCCCAAAAATGTAGAATACTCTGTTTTGGGAAAAAATTTAATAAACAGACTACGTATCCAAAATATAACCTCTCTTAGGTACTCACATCGGTTGATTATCATTGTAAGGCTGTATCAGAAGGCAGCAGTCCAACAAAGCTGCCACTATCATGAACCAACGGTATACCCAATGATGGAGCACAGAAATACTTTTCCTTCTCACCAGATTTAACGGGCTAAATATGCTGAGTGAATTTTGTGCACTGAAGCGATGAATTAACTTTTCTCTGTGACAATCACGAACGTCTAGAGTCGTTAGATAAAAAGTTAATGTAGATTGACTTTTGAAATAATTTGGACGGTTAACGAATGCAGAGATTTTTTTAACAGCCAATATTACCTCTTCTTTCGCATAGAATGGGTCCAAATCCTCAAGTGGAGTATTTACCAATTGGGATGGAAAAAATAATTTCAAGTAATTTGGGAGATTCCTGCTGCTGCTTAAGCGAGGATCTGGGTGACTTGCTGCAACGGTTTCTTGGATCCGATTTATTGGAAACTAAAACAACAGTTGTTACGAAAGCCTACAATGATTTGTTACAATCAATTTAATTAACTTGAAGATGTAGACTTTTACATCAACGAAACATTATTACATTGCATGTCACCAAGATATACTTTTTGATCATAAGCATTTGAAATGCTGGCATTACCACCAACATGGAATATAGTATATTGTTACACCATATTGTGGCATACATCTTTTATTACAAATTTATTCAAGCACGCGATTCTGTGGAAAACGAGAAACATACTTTCACCTTCACTCCATTTCAGAACTACAGTTGTGTTTAAATACGCCCTTTGAATCTACATGTTGCATCAGTCATCGTTCAGCTTTCTTGATGAATAGAGCAACACAACTTTTCACAAAATAAATGAGTGTCCCTACTTTCGCCTATTTTCTTGGTGAAAATGTGGAACCCCATCATTCAACCTACGCCGTTAACCACCGATTCTCTCAAAAGAATTCGAGAGCGGCGATGGGAAAGAAACAAAAGAGGAAAAACGGTAAATAAACATAAAACTTGAAAATCGGGTGTTACAAACAATTGCATGCTTCCTTAATAAATATTATTTTAGTTTCCAATAAATCGGATCCAAGAAACCGTTGTATCAAGTCATCCAGATCCTCGCTTAAGAAGCGGCAGCTAACTCCCAGCTTACTTGAGGTTATTTTTTCCACCACAATTGGTAAATGTTCCACTTGAGGATTTAGACCTATTCTATTCAAAAGCAGAGGTAATATTGCCTTTTATCTATATCACCCTACCACCTACCGCATCTACATTAACTTTTTATCTACCGATTCTAGACGTTCGTGATAGTCACAGAGAAAAAGTTAATTCATCGCTTCAGTGCACAAAATTCACTCAACATATTTAGCCCGTTAAATCCAGTGAGAAGGAAATGTATTTCTGTGATCCATCATTGGCTCTACCGTTGGTTCATGATAGTGGCAGCTTTCTTGGACTGCTGTCTTCTGATACAGCCTTACAATGATAATCAACCGATGTGAGTACCTACATGAGGTTATATTTTGGATAAGTCTGTTTATTAAATTTTTTCCAAAAACAGAGTATTCTACATTTTCGGGGCAATCTACACACTTGACTTTGTGACCAATGTGATCGCAAAAGGACTTATATTCGACCAGTTTACATTCTTGAGAGATGGCTGGGGCATTGTGGACTTGCTACTTCTTGTGCCATACTACGTTCCATTCATCGGAAGGCATCATTTTCTTTGTGGACTTCGTTCATTGAAAATCGCGGCTCTCATTCCAAGTAATACTTTTTATTATGTTTAGTTCAGTATGCTAATGTCACTTGTTTATCTAAAACCAAATCCTTCCAGGTTTGAAGTCAATGGTGAAAGCCGTATTAAAAACTGGTGGTGATCTCCGGGATATGTTTTTGTGGACCGTGTTTGCAACGTGGATATTTGCTCTGGTAGGCTATCACTTTAATATGGACATTTCCACTCAAAAATGCGTCCGTGATTTCCCTGAGGACGGCTCTGTTGGTAGAAGTCGTGACACGAACTGGCATGCCTTGATCTCAAACAGCTCGAATTGGAAAACTAACTCATATTCTATTACAAAATGTAGAAACCATTCAAGGAGTTGGACAACGTAAGTTTTTTGGAATGATAGTTATGCAACAGAAAGAGAGTTATTTTGCGGATGCGTTCAATAGCTTGAAGTATATTCAATGCCAAGCCGTTCGTTATAGCCAATGCGAGGGAAACTACACTTGACTGCAAATCTACGACCAGAATGATGAATTGTACAGCTCAATAGGGTGGGCTATTAAGCCAACAATTCTTATAATGTTACAAGATTCTTGGGATACCATTTATTACCAGGTGAATAAATTAAATTACGCTAACTTGCTAGGGAATAGTCTTTGATACCCAGAGTGTTAAAACAAGTGAAATAGTGGTTTTAGTGTAGTTTTTCTGTAAAACGCAACTTTAAAATGTGCAAATTATTAATCATTCGCGAAAATTTCAAAGTTGAAATTTACAGAAACCTAAATAGAGCATGGTGTTCAACCGTTGAACATGCCAAACTACTCTATAGCCACTATATCACTTGTCTGAACTCTCCGGGCACCAAAGATAATTCCCTCCTTTGATGCACTAAACTGTGCAAGAGAATCGTTTAGAATTGAAAAAAAATTCGAATGGTTATAAGTAGACCTGTTCAAAAGATGAAAGAGGTTATGAAGGCCGAAATATGTATATAAATATGTGCCTAAAAACGGCAAAATATGTGGTCAAATATGTGGTTTAAATCGTCTAAAATTGGCTAAAGAGACACAAAATCTGAATATTTTGTGTCAAAAGTGACTTCATGCCTTCTTTAACTCTTAAATATTCAATTTTACGTAGTTTAGATTGAAATTTGGCCATTTAGTAACACATTTTAGACTGTCAGCCAAAATTTTAAAGAAAAGTTTCTGAAATTGTTGTTAAAAATTCGTAAAACAGGTTAAAAATTTCGGAATAACGGCCAATTTGGCTGAAAAAGCTAAAATATGTTACTACATATGTGATATGTGCTAAAACCTCAAAATGTGTGAAATATGTGGTAACAACATGGTTTTAAACGACTCCATTTGTGACCAAACGTTCACATACAAAGTTTGGCTGAAGCTCGAGAACGCATAAGAAACATGTATTTATATGCGATGAACAGGTCTAGTTATAAGCGTGACGGACGTATATAGAAAGTTTTTGTCTTCTAGATAGTAGAAATGGGTGGCCCATGGCATGTTCTTTACTTCATTGTAACACTTTTCCTTGGTTCATTCTACACACTCAACATTATTTTAGCCGTTGTTTCCAAGTCATGCGATGACCTTCAGCAAGATTTGAAAACGGCTAAAAAACTAGAAAGTGGCGAATACAAGCGTAGCAAAAGCAATATTTCTGCTTCCGATTATGGTGATCTCGAAGGAACAAAAGAAAGCAACCACAATGATAATATTGTTGAAGGTTATGACATGTTTATTAAACAGCTGAATAATGTTAAAAAATAGTTCCGTTTTTAATAAACATTTATAAATCGTGCATATTAAATTTGATATTTAGATGCAAGTTGCAAAAATCCACTCAAAAATATTTTGACAAAATTTATGAACCTGATAAATATTATTGCTTTCGATCCATTTATGGAGTTGATAATGGCATTCGCTACCGTTGCCAATTTAATATTGCTTTCAATGGATCGTTTTGGAGTTGAGGAAAACCAACAACTGCAAATGATTCTGGTGTCTGGAAATCAGGTTTGAAAATTCCGTAAATACGAAATTGCTTTAAAACGTTAGTGCTGAATTACTTTGTTATTGGTTTTTGGAACTATGTTTGCCGTGGAGTGCTTGCTGAAATTCTTAGGATGTGGACCAATATCATAAGGAGGTGCCCAGTTAGAACCGGACTGCGTTTGATTGGCTTTAATTTTTGAACGAGTCAACATTTGGGGAACCTGAAGGAGTCATTTAAATGTGCGTTAAATTTGGATACTGTTTGCAAGAAGTAAAAGTTTTGCAGGATAGTTGCAGTAGTGTAAAAAATTAATTCAAAAATCAACCTAAAAAGCTTGATTTCATGCAGATTTTTCAATTTCCAGTTAATATCTTGCAACGACTCATTTTCATTATATGATTTTTATGTTTTTCTATCACATTTCACCCATGTTTCATCATGGGAGTTAGGCGTAATCGAAATTTTGGCAAATTCGTTACAAGAAATTTTGCAATATTTCGAAAAATTGGTGTACTTGACCAGTAATTATATGACAACGTATAACTTTGGGATACACGAACCAAAGAGATTCTTAGACTTATTTAGGCATACTACTAAGGAAACATAAAACTTTCACAAAATCATTAGTAATTTCTGAGAAATCAGACTTCAAATATGGTCAAAAATGCCTTGAAAACTCAATTTTAGACAGTAATTTGAAATTCCCTTGCTGTCAAAAGACAACTTGCCACAGGAGTTACCGATCCATGGAAATTAACTCTATATTGAATGGGCATTTAAATGAACCCACTAGTTTCCCCAAATGTTGACTCGTTCAAAAATTACAGCCAATCAAGCGCAGTCCGGTTCTTACTGGGCACCTCCTTATTTTAAGGGAAAATGGAACATATTCGATTTTTGGCAAGCCATTTTATTTCTTGTTGAATCTAAATTTGAGTACAATACTCGTTGGATGAAGACACTACTTAGCCTACGCTCAGTACGTAAGACATTGAAAATAATAATTCATAAAAAGAGTAGATTCTAACTGTTTTTGATAGCTTCGAATATTTCAATTGACAAGAATTTGGCCAACTTTGGATTGCATGTTAAATGGAGTATTCAGCGCGACGGGAAAAGTTAGTGACATGACATTTTTGGCAATTGGCTTATTCTACATATTTTGTGTGGCGGGGGTTCACTTGTTTGGTGGCAAAATTGGTAAAGTTTTTTCTACTGAACACTTTCCATCGTAAAATACAGTTCAAACAAAAGTTTTGTATTCTTACAGCAACCCGTTATCCACACTTCCATTGGCATTTTAGAGACTTCAGGCACTCTTTTATAACTCTATTTCGCGTGCTGTGTGGCCAATGGCAGGATTCAATGTCAAATTGTCTCAATGATTATGGCTGGACTTGTATCCCATTTTTTATTTCGGCAGTCATCGTGCTAGATTTTATACTCCTCAACCTCCTTCTAGTCATGTTTCTTCAACGATTTGCTGCAAGAAATTTATCTGCATATAAAACAAACGGAAAATCTGAAGTGAGCAAAGTTGAAATAGCTATCAACCGTTTTAAACGGCTGGGAAGGTGAACGAAAGTCAAATTGGGATCATGTTTACTATAAAAAGCTCTACCAGATTCTGAAATTCAAGAAAAACAAAGTATTAAAGTTGATGCAGTCTTCAGTGAGAAACGTTTCTGCGATTGTTCCAAGTTGCGGAAAATATTTACAACCATAATGAACAGCAAGTGGTTCAAGTATTTCACCATTGGGAATACATTAATCGCTACTCTTTGCTGTTGCGGGATGAACATTTGAAATCAAGGCCTCTATTGCAAGTCATTCTAAATGTGGGAGATAACATAACCTTGTTATTTATAGCGGTAGAAGCGGCTATAAAAATTATTGCAATGGGATTCCCTGTTTACATAATAATCAAATGGAACTGTCTGGACTTTATTATCGTGTGAGGTGGCATTTTAAATGTTATTGGGACCCTGGTTGGAATTAGTAGTGTCGGGTTTTTCCATTCAATGAGGGTGTTCCGGCTCTTTTCAAACTTTGAAGGAACGCGAGTTTATCTTCAATTCGTTGGGAAGAGCCATGCCGAAAATCCTTGGAATACTGATACTGTGTTTACTGATCTGGCTCGTGTTTGCGATTATCGGTTTTCAACTTTTGAATGGCAGATTCCACATTTGCGAAACTGACGATAACAATATCCGCAACAAAAAGGACTGTTTGGATCAAAAATACAATTGGATGGCCATCCCATATCGGAATTTTGACAACGTTGGAAGTGCCTACTTTCGGATTCTTGAAATAATAACATTTAAGGGATGGGAACTAACGTTCGGGATGGCAACCAGCTCAGGAGACATTGATGAGCAGCCCAGTTTTGAAAAAAGCTTTTGGATTTCCGGCTACTTTGCGGTTGTCATTCTTTTTGGTTCCTTTTTTGCTTTTAATCTGTTTATGGGTGTGCTCATTGATGCACTAATTGAGGAAAAAGGACAATTGGAAGTGGATGATAGAAAAGGTGGACATCAAAGTAGATAGCTCAAGGCAAGGAAATAAATGCTATATAAACTGAAAACAAAATTTTGTAGCGCTCATACAAAGACGGTAAGAATTTTTAAAAACGTTTAGTGCACAAAAATTTCTGCTAGTGGTATGATAAACTACTTCTCTGTTGGATTTTGTAGCCCATGTCTCAGAAACTAATTTTGGGATTTGTAACGCCAAAACACTTGGGGGTAGTTATTGTTGCAAATGTTTTACTCAACATGGTTTTACTGACAATCGAACGAGGAAGCACCAATGTGGTAAACTACACTTTTTCCCTCAATTTAAAATGAAACGTTTAGAAATTTAAATTTCAAACATTGTTAAAATATTTAAAATTATTTTTGTGTTTGTAGTCACACATCAGTGCATTGTCGGTGTTGAATGGAACTTGTACTGCAGTTTTTGCAATCGAGTGTCTCGTCAACATGTTTGCATTCAAAAACAGGGTTTTCAGCAACCCTCGCAGCATGTTTGAGTTGTTCACCGAGTTACTATCAATACTTGATATCCTGTGGACGGACGTATTGTTGAAAACCTCTTTGGTGCCATTTCGTCCTGGTTTACTCCGTTTAGTGAGATTTGTGTGGGTTTCTAGATATCTCCGTCATGTTAAAGCTGCAGCCGGATTTCGACAACTTTTAATTGCTATCCACATCTCCCTGCCAGAGTTTTTCAACCTTTGTTTACTCCTCCTTCTGGTCGTCTACGATTATGCCTTACTTGGAATGGAACGTTTTAAGGAATTTGAAGGAACGCTTTCCTTTGCAGTTTTTTACACGCTACAAACGGCATTTATCTCACTTTTCCCTTTGATTACTGCAGCTAGTAAGTGCAAGAGAGTCAGAATTATTCACCTTCAAAGTTAAAAGTTTTCGTAGAAATAAGTTTTTCTCAAATTCCAGATTGGGACAATATTATTGAATCTCTATCCTATGATAACTTGTGCAATGATAATAACGAGAATACAACAGGAGTCTGTGGAAACGCTACTGTAGCTAACCCAATAAACATTTTTCTTTGGCTCATTCATGGCTGTTGGATTTTCATGTTCTCTGGCCCATTCAACATTTTGGCCACCCAGCCAAACGTTTGCCGATCATAGCACAAACGCAATGTATGGCCCATGCATGGCCATACAAATTCGCCGAACATTATCCATTCACTCATAGCAATGCCCATACACACGCCAAGTAATCTATGAAGTTTGTTATTGTTTGGGATAATGCCTCAAATAATAACAGCTGCGATTACAATCGTAGTTAAATTCGTTTATTTACAATAAAACGTACATATTACCATGTAAATTCATAGTTACACTATTCACAAATCACTTAAATAACTTGCTATTTGACGTAACTATTCTAACATAAAAAAAGCATTCCATCTGCCAAAGCTTCCAGTAGTCCAGTCTGAAGATGAGGTTTGGAGTCATCAGATTGTTACTCCAGTTGTTTCCCAAGCTGAAAGGTGCTAGTCGCTAGTAGGTCACCTGTTTTCAATAAAAGATACAATGTTAATACTTGATTTTGATTCAATGGTACACCATAAAACTTGGATAAAAAGAGTTAGTTACTTACACAATGCAATAGGCATCAACAAGTCAACCAAATTGAAATGTCCTGGAAGTTCGAGAAGCGGCTCCTCTGTTGTCACTCCAGTGACCGGCATAATTTCTGGTAGCTGATGACACAAACAAAAAATCAATGAATGAAACATACACAATATAAACCAAATTCATTTACAGTTAATCATTATATTTATACTTACCAGTCTCCCCCAGGTTAATGTACAAATCACGCCACACGTTATTCACATTTTCTTCGATCTTGATCCGAGTCCCTCCATACTTGTCCAAATGTTGACAATTGCAAAATTGTTGTGACTAGCTAGTCGCCTTTAAGTAAAGCAGCCAGCAAAACAGTTAACTAAATGAAACTGCAGTTATTTCTGTTCAAAAGAACATATGGGATAGGTCGGTGGTGGAGGAATACAAACAACTTGATCCTTCCTCACTCACTTGTTTGCGTTCCAGCAGCTTCATTTTGCAGCTAGATTTACTCGTTGGCGCCAGTTCGTTCGTTCATAGATCGCTTGGCCCAAGTATGGCAAACAAAAGCTATGATGCTATCCGGCATACACTTTATTCGCAGTTTTGTTATGAGTTAAAATGATTGGACCATGTAAGGCTATTGCATGAAATAAGTACCAAATCATTCGCCAGTCATGAATTTGATTGAAGACAAAAAACAAGAATGGGCCATAGATTCTATCAATGTTCTGTTTATTGGGAACATTTATGTAATTTCGTTTGTATTTATTACTTTTGCGATACTAGTAAACCTATTCACAGCCGTAATACTAGAAAGCTATTTACGAGCCATCAAACTTATTGAATGCGAGCTCGATGGTCAACACTTTGAAATGTTTTATAAAGTTTGGTCCCAGTTTGACACAGAAAACTCCCAATTTGTTAAACGAAACGATTTATCAGAGCTTCTTGAGAGATTTGAACCACCTCTGCAATTTTTAAAGCCCAATCGATGTGCAATTAGCCTCATGAATACACCCATTTACCAAGGTGATAGCTAATCTCTTTGTTACATTACTACAATAAAGAAATATGTACAGTCAGCATTCCATAACCTAATTTTATGGTAATTATTATTTTATAACAATTAATTTTTATGTGAATAGGCAATCTGGTCCACTGTGCCGACGTAATGGATGCTGCCATTTTCTGCTTATACTTTAGCAAAGGTGTCATCCCTGCAGAATGTTTCAGTCAGTATCAAACTGACTGAAACATTCGAAGGATTGTAGGCAAGAAATAATATCTTCGACTTTTCAGGAGCAACGGAAGCTGCGGAGCGTAAAAACTATTCAACGGGCTTGGTGAAACCGAAAAGCTTCTTTAACAAGTAGTTTACAACTTTGGGAAATTCTACCGTTTCAATACCTCTAAATATAGATTCCTCAAATTGCATTTTTAAAATCTTTATGAAATTTAGTAAAATATAGTTGCATTATTAACAAATTAATGGTTAGACAAGCATGACATAACGTATTTCGAAGTAAACTGCTTCAGATTACAGGGGCAATTTACGAAAATCTTATTGGTATAACTGCTGATAAATATTTATCCGTTCATTATAATCAAATAATTTTGTAAAATACATTATACTCAGATAAAACAACTATGGTTCACTATGACATTGTATGTTCCAGCGTTGAATGCTAATAAAAAATAATACTACATTTTGTCACCATTTTCGTGTTCTGCAGTGAGGCGAATGGGTGGGTAGTCAAAAGCGGGTCTTCAATTACAGTACAGAAACTTTACTATCTTCACGAATTTTTGTACTGGGTTGGATTTATTTCCGACAAAGTTATTAGCTTCAGACGAGCCATTTTGGTTTGAGCGGTTTGTTTTTGGGCTGATTTTGCTACCGCTGAGAACGAGAACTGATAAATTTTGAAGTTCTTAGGATCAAACAGTAAATCATTCTGGTGGTGGTGGAGATATGGCAGTAACCAATTTCCCGCAGAACTCATTAGATATTGCTTTCTCCGCAGAACTCATTAGATATTGCTTTCTCCGCAGAACTGGTTTTGGGGCAGGTTGGGACAATGGGCTAGAAATAAAATGATAACGACTTGTTTACTCGTTACTGTTGCTGCTGATATAAAGAGAATGCTTGTTCAACCTGTTTCCTACTTAAAGCAAACTTTCTGTAAAAACCGTGGTTACTCGCCTGGGCTTAGTAACCCAGTAGTAGTCGTAGTAACCTTCATCGCATGGGCTTTTCTTTCGCACTTCAAATATTAAAATATATTGCGTAGTTTTGAAGCTACAGCTTTTTCAACGCAGTCCCTAACGGTGGCAGTCTTAAAGCGGGTGGTACATGTCAATTTCGTTTAAAATTCATTGTAAGTCCGCGATAGATATTTGGTGCTGTCACTTCTAATGAAAGACGAAAAGAACTGTTACAATTTGGAAACCTTGTTCCAAATGCAGTCATTGAAGACTGCCGAAATACCCTGCATGTATTTAGCGAAAATTGCGAGGACGGCCAAACGTTTAACTTTTAGACTTCATCTAAAAAACAATATTTAACTAGTGTCACTACGCATAATATCCAGTATTAAATTTTGTGGCAAAAAATTTCTAGTAGAAATGAAATGGCTAAAAGCTTGCTAAAAAATGCAGTCCTATCGGGTTCATACCTCGTTGGAATGTTAGTGGTTCAAAATAATTCTTCAAAAAACCCTATTGTCTGTAACTAACCTATGAAGCATACTATTGAGAAGTATCAGACTTGTAGGTTTATGTATTCTTGAAATCGACGATCCCATACCTTAGGAAATCCCATACTTCAGAATACATGGATTGATTATGCATATATGCAATGTTGCATAATACAAATGCTGCAATTAGCTTCATTATCTCCATTGCGATTTTCTGCATAATATCCGACATTAAGTAGGATGTTATCTTTAGATGCTCAAAACGTTCAAACGCTCAAATCAGGTTTGAACATCCCTACGTAAAGATACAGCAAAAATCCCTTGACCAAAGAGCTTTTCGTATATTACGGAGTTACCGAAAGCAAACTGTCCCACTGTTCATCTATATTCAGCCAATACCAAAACTATTTCAGGTAAACATTCTACCACTATAGTATACACACGTACAAGTATGTACATATTCTGTAGCTATGTAAGTTATTAATGCAAAAGATGACTTACTTTGCATAATCAAACGTGGAACTTAAATTTTAGTACGCATATTTAAATATAACAGTAGTAGCCGTGAAAAAAGACCCAAAATAGTGAACAGCAAAAAGGTTGCTTTCGTTGAAAGACGACACGGTCGCATGACAAAGAACTAACTAAAGGTTTCCTCCATTAGAGTTTGCATTTGGTTGACTGCTGTTTTGTCGGCCGCAGAAAGATTCCCATCGGGGAGATTGAGATTCCTAGTGGGGAGATTTCTAGAGGGGGATTGAGGTTCCTAGCGGGGAGATGGAAATTCCTTGCGGGGGACCACCCACTTCATTCCAGATTTCGGGATACCATTTAGAGTCTGGAGGTACGTAAGCAAGTCGTAGTAAAATATTTTATCTGGTTACATTTTACTTTCTTTTAAAATCTCCTTCCACAATGAATTTTGAGACTTTTCTCCCAACAATAATTTGAAGCAAAGAGCAAAATCTGATTTTATGACGTCATCTCCCTTTTCTACACATTTACTATTTTGTAACCGTCTAGTAAAACAGTTCAGTTTGCGTTTTATTGGATATTGGATTGGATTTCATTGGATTTTGCTCATGCTTGAAACATGGAACTCCACTACACAGCACTTATAGGATAGCTCCACATCTTCATGATCAAAGTCAATTTTTAACTCAACATGAAATTTTTACTTAGGTACACTGAAGAGAAGTGAAGCACATCCTTAAGTTATATCATTCAACGTGCCTCATCGAAATTGACTGATGCTATTATGCTGGAGATTACTGGAGAGACTTGTTGGATGACATGAATATCGACTTTGATTATTATGATGATATGGATGTACACTCTTTATTTGATAATCTGGACCAACGGCGTAGCAACGGGGAACTACCAAAAACGGTTAAAAGTATTCGAAATCACCAATGTTAGGAGAACTATTAATAAATTTGCGTTTCATTTTCAGCACAATTCGGAATTGGGGCAGGTTGAGACAACGTCTTATTGAGATGATGATGATGTGATATTGAGGTGCAAGTTGGCATTTCCCTTAACAGATTTGTAGAATAAAGACGGCAATATTAACGAAGAGAACCATTTCTCACGGCAGTAAAAATGGAGGCGATCTTTTTACGATGAACACAAAAGAATATTGACTAATTTAAAATTCCGGTTCTTTATAAGTAAACAAAGAAATAGGTAGTTAGTGCCTTAAAAATAGACGGAATAAAAGTTGTTACGATAATACTTTGAGGCTTTTAACTCATCGCGTGGCTTAGAAGATGAATTCTTAGTCTCAGATTAAGAAAAGTTGGACATAATTTTCCTGACATTTTCGAATTATTTCCATATGACTACTTTAGCAAATGTTATGAGGTTGCATCAAAATCAAATTCAGTGAATGACAGGCAATGATAACGATTTTCAAAATGTTTTAAATGCGAATGGTTTGGTGATTTATTTGTAATAACTAATTACGTTATTTTTATACATCTCGACATTTAAAAATGTTTTTTTTATTTCGCTGGTTAGGTGAAAATTTGTGTGATGTAGTTACATAAGGTACAATGCATGCATACTAGATAGAATACAATCATAGAGAAACAAGAAATAATGCCCAGCAGCAAACAGCATTTGAAGCAATATCCAGAGTCAACGCCAAGCAGCCCTGCTAAACGAGCAATTCGCAAAATGCTCGCTATGGTTGCTTAGAACTATCGAACGCGTTCCAGCACTCATTTAGTTGGCGGCTAAGATCTCGCAAAAAGATTTCCGGGTAGACTTCCCTTGATTCAGGACATTGTCGTTTTAGTTTCAGTTTTCCCAATCCAAGGCCGTAACACTAGGGTTGATGCTTAAAAGTAAAAGCGCGATAGGTTCTTTGTCATACTCGGGCACCAATTTGAACTAATGATGATCGGTAGAATTGAATTGAATTACTGCTAGCTGATGAGGATTAACGCACGGCATGAAAACTATGACTCTGTATGGGCACTCTGTTCAAATTAATCACTAGGACCTGACCATGAAACCCGGTAACAGGTTTCAACTTGGCTCCAGTCAAAAATGCCGTGGTCTGCTGCTGAGGTGGCCTCCTTGCATATGATAATAATAATAATCATTTATTGTCATTTATAGCCCTCAAATACAAGCAAATTATAATAAACGACATACATACAAGTATATTTTACAAGATTGTCACCATTACATATTATTGGTGTGTTGATACATATTTTTAGTTTTCGTTCCACAGTGAATTTTAGTTACATTAGTTTTAAAATAGCCATACACAATCCGCATTTCCTGCTTAAATGAGCAAACCGATTCTGTGTATTCCACTATTGTACATTTAGTTATTATTAGTACGATATGTTTCATTTCATCAGTTTAAGTATTATTTTAGTATTAAGATAAAAAAGACAATTTTTATGGCCATATGAATGCTCCTGATTGTCAGGATTAAGTTGGCACTCCACTTGACCTTTGATCATAGTCACCTGCGAGTGCTGATGGGATGGTCGTGTTATCACCGCATTCTCTAAGAATACTGGGTTGATTGCAGGATTTCGTAAGTCGTTCGTCAAGGGGTTTGAACCTCCAGTATATGTACTGTTGAGACGTCTGTTGTACCCGAGAAAAAGCACCAACATACTGCAAACAAATCAAAAATCATGAAAACTCTTAGGAAACTCGATTTAGTAGGTTATATTCCATAAATCTCTTATGTTCCGGCTTATTGCAGTAATAAGAAACCTGTAAATCCTCCATCCCGTTAAAAATATAGATTTCCACATATTTCCAGCGTAATAATTTATTCCTATTTCGAAGTCGGACGCTGTGGAACGATTTTGCAAATAATGACTCCCATGATCAAGGAGGAATCCTAAGCCAGATTTAAACAGTTAAATGAAGGATGTGTCCTCAGGAGTAGGTATTGCAAGTAAACTTACGTCGTATAGGACTTTATAAATCGATTGATACAAACGCATGTTTTCAATGTATGCGTGTACAACATAAGAAAATGTGTTTCTAGCACTTTGCACGGATTGCATGATGACCCCTTGTATGTATCAGATACACAATTTGTCCTGTTTAATTTCAGCACCATGTGAAGGAATATCTTCATGTCGCATAGTGAACAGTACCTTAAATGTTACAAACAACATTACTGTTTATAATACGTTGTATAATAGTGAAAGTACAGGTCTACATAAATGATGATTTACTTAGTTTCTGGATTTTACTTCATTATGTCAATATCTTAAAAATTCCCGTTTGGTGAAGTCTTTCAATAATTTTTAATTGAAATCCCTGCGAAACCAGGCTTACTAATGGATAACAGGTTCGTTCCACGTAATCTTAAGGTTCTAACAGTGAAGCAATTTTACAACTGAACAAACTTTTAAGGACGAGAGTTGTGGAAATAACTTCATCATGGTTAACATGCTTTTGTAGGGTATAAATCCAGCAGCAAAACTCTTTAAATTTGTCAAATTAACCCAAGCTTCTATTTGTGAGTTCTTCGATTTGTGGGATACACTCAAGGAACTGAGAGCCAAGAAAAATTTAAGATTTTCATTGAAGTGTAAAATTTTCAAACAAATGTTCCATGTAAATGATTAATGGTTTTCCTTTTTTATGGCATGAGCATAATAAAAAGAGAATGTTTTTTTCCGCGAGCAAGTATTGCTGGTAGAAAGAGTAAACGATGACGCAATTGGTGTAAGAAGAAAGGCTCATTTAAATACGTATAAACTTACGTCATAGAAAAATTCTCGACTTGTCATGCAAAATATATCGTACAATATGCATGGGTAGAAACTACATAAGGTTAAGGTTTGCAGTCGATGTAATTGACGAAACTACGCTTGGCTCCTGTTGGGAGCATACGTAAGGGATGTTTTGATCCTGTTCCCCAAATTGAGCCAAATCAAATTCAATTTGTGAGGACCCTCAGTTCGTTAACAATTAAGACCGTTCCGGTCATCGTCATCATCCTCCTGATCCACCTTGCCAGCTGAGCTGCACCAGATTTGCATGCGGAGTGCAACTTTTTCACCATGCAAAGCCGACTCTCAGCTTTGCATGGCAGGAGACAAGTACGCGGATGTTTATGATTATTAGGACTTTCTGCATCTTTTGAGATCCAAATATTATGGAGTCTCTCGAGATGCAGAAAAAGAAATGACAAATGTAAAAATGGCTGACCTACTAGTTCCAATGGCTCGGAACTAGTAAGTCAGCAGTATGCAAATAATTCAGTAGCATGTTAAGTGGACTTGTACTGAGATTAACCTGGAGCAGTATCTCAGTTCAAGCTCACCTAAATCCCCATAGTCCTTTGTCACACCAAGGCTTCGTGGAGCCATTTTACCAAAAAATCCGCTCAGTTAGCGGAAAACACTCACCCATCTCGGACCAGCTCTGGTAAAATTTCCTCGGAAATTTTATCTTGTATTCCCTGACCTGTGATTGTGTGTGAGAGTGGTCCTCATTGTTGTTTTTCTTGGATTTCTTTCAGAAATTCTTCCTCAGTGATAGTTGCTGCCTATCCTCATCCTCCTCCATATATCCTCATCCTCCAACATTCTTCCTCATCCTCCTCATCGGAATTCCCTTTGTGGCTCACAATTAGGTAACCATTATTCATGCTAGCAAGAGCCATAATAATTCAGGAATCCCGATGATTGTGTATTATTAAAGTTGTGCTTACCTTTGTTGGTTTTATGAGTCCCTGTAAACCCTCCATCCTCCTCAGCAGCCCTCCTTGTTCCGATCCAGTGTGTGCTCTATAGTGGTGAGTAAAATACAAAATGCCCAGAAAAAAAATTATTGTTGGGTATGACTTGTCATACCAGAAAATAATTTGGAATATTTTTTGTATTTTTATTCCAGCCACCTTCCCTTACCTTCAACTTACCTTGTGTTAGAGTGAGTCTCCTCCTGGAATCCTCAGGTCCCCTCCAAGCCCTCCTTCAGTCACCTCCATCCTCCTCCGTCGCCTCCACTCCAATCCACGCCCTGCAAGCTCCTAGTGCCCCTGTCTCTCCTCCGACGCAAAGGTTCCCCTCCATTCTAATTATATATATTATGTACAAATTATGCAAACAATTATAGAGCGAAGCGACACCAGTAATTCTGGGATAGCCTAGTTCCGCGTGTCGGGTCACGGAGCCGTTCAGCACTAATTGCGTTGCAAAGTGTAACCGAAGCATAGTTAGGAAATTCACTCCCATAATTCATATTTTCAGGGCTCACACTAATTGTTGAGAGCAGAAGTGCTTCAGAATTAGTGTTGCGGCCCAGTACTAACTCGGTAATAATTTTAGAGGTATTTGAAATAAGAGTTTCATGGTATTTATAATGAATTGAAACCAAATGTAACAATGTAGCGCAGGTATTTATTATATACAAGACTGATGTAAAAAAGTAGCGCAAGGTATATTATTATTGTCCCTCCAAGTTTCTATTTGAGATTCAAGGTGACTTTTACCCAGTCCGATTAATTATTAGAACTATCCGCTATGTGTATAAAGTCCCGATTATTTATAATAATTATCCGATTTAGTCGAAATTGATTTGTAATCATTCCTAAACCCATTTATACCAGTTAAGTCAATAAAACGATAACCCACAATTACTGTAATTAACTAATCAATACCAATCATTAATGAGAGTTATGCAATTACTTTCCTTTAGAATAAATTGTACCCTCATAAGTTATAACACGTAACTCAAGCGAATATAGTGTACTTATTTCCGGTCTATTCATGCGCAGTAGTTATATCCATTTTATTACTCAAACCCATTCATAATAATTTAACAATTTGACAATTAACTGTAAGGGATCCATATTAGGCTCATTTTATTCAAGATCTAGTAGAACTCCCTTACAAATTTATGAATTTCTTTCGTTTCTTCAAAGTAACATCTTACAATCAAATACAATGATCATTTTAATGGAGTTAAAACATTTATTCTTATAAATCGATACGGACAGGATTTGTGTAGATTTGCAACAATATGACGATACGAAATTAATCTGATTCTATAAGAAGACCATAAAAACAATAGATAAGCGAATGTTTGCTTCACAATTCCAAAAAACATGACCAAAACCGAGGTTGAGGACGGAAAGGAGAATACTGATTCCAAACGGGAGCAGTTGTGAAGAAGGCGAGTTATCATTGTCAGTAGTAGAGAGGAGCTCCTATCTCCTAGCCACTGACTTTGTCTCCTCCTCATTGTAGAGGGAGGTATCGCACCAACAGCCTCCCAACTTTTCACTGGGATTCTCCGGAAATGCCGCAAACTAGCAAAGGCACTAATTTTTGTCTCCTCACTTCGATTAACAACTTTCTGTATCAAACGATGACAAGTATACATCGTTCTTAGTTTGTTAACTTCCACAACCGTTTTCACTCACAATTCTGGAGGAAGCGTGGAGATAGTAATTATTACCAAACTATTACCTACTTCTCCAATTCACTTCACCATGTTTCCACAGCAAGGAATTGGAAAACAATGGCATTTCCACCTACGCACAGCCACCTACTTGGAAATCAACTATATTCAGAACCCCAACCTCAAAAGTCCTCCTGTTCAACAAGGGGAACTTCCGTTGAGTTCCTGTTCCAGTCACATTTTGCCCCGTACTTCAAATTCGGCTATAACTGCCTCCTCTTATGTTCCACCAGCACTCCCACCATCTGTTTCTGTGTACTGCTCATGACTTCCATTTACAACGACGAGATGCCCATCTTCTTCCAGGAGTACCGCGTAAGGTCGTCCACACTCGCAAACAACTCCAGGCAGCGACTCTAGATTCCCTTAAGAAAACTGGGTCCTCATCGGGGCAGAAATATTCCTCCTTGTTTTACTTGGAAAAATTGAGCTCCAATTCTACACAATCATTCCAATTACATTCTACTACACCGTGAAAGATTTTAAGCGCTTTCTCTTCAACAAGTTTCCGTTTCCTCTGTTCTTCAATTATCAAGCGCAGTCACTCATTGAGCAGAGGTTAAGCAACCTACTCACCGTCTCCGATGGTTTGAACACGGAGTCTGGTCACGGTTATCCATGTTGTGGATTCTCGAAGTCATGTTCCTCCGAAGTTCCTTTATGGCCAACAACATTTGGATCTCCTCCCTTTTCTATATTTGGTGATGGCCGCGTCGTCGTTTCTAGTAGCCAAATTGAGACAAAGGGGGACAGTAAAAAGAACAGAGAACGGTTTCTAAATGAAAAGAACGAGTTAGAGGTGCTTCTGAAGATCCTTAAGGCGAAGCCCATCGGTGTGGAGATCACGGGATTCTACGGAGTAAGCTATTGATCCGTAGCGGAGTTGCTACTTGTGCTGCTAAATCTATTTCAACTCAGCCAGTTTCGACAATTAGGAACATTATGACAGTCAAATCAGGCATACAAAAAGTGGAGTAGCAAGCATGCTAATTGGCTGGCCAAAGTAGCACGCTACTTTGACCTCTAAAAAAGTAGCGGGCGGGAATTTTGACCTCAAAAAAAGTAGCGGGCGGGAATCTCACACCGAAATTATTTTTTTGTCAATTTTTGAAAACAAAATTAAAATATTCCTAATGGATTTTTAACAAACTATTTAAAGCGAATTTTGCCATTTATTGTATTTTCGCTCTGGCGACTTACTACGCGAAACCACTTTGACAATGAGTCACAGGCAAAATAGGAAACTAAACAACATGTATTTATTCTAGGATAAAGAAATGACAATAGGCGGCAGCCTCTAAAACGTTAATCATACGAATAAATATAAATAAATGCAAATAAATAAAAATAGTCGATGCAACTCAACACATCTCTTCATCGTCGTCCTCGTAATCTTGTTCATCCTCCCCTTCTTCATCATCATCGTCGTCGTCTTCCTCCAGCTGAGTGGCGGCAGCAGCGCGACTTTCAGCCAGTCTCTTGTACTCCTCCATTTCCTTCCACAAACAAACTAAAACAATTAGTCATTCGCCGAACTTAGCAAAAATAATTACTAATGGACTAGATTACCTTCTGGTATCGGGCCTTATCCTGAGCTGCCATCGTCTGGTACTTGGATTTATCAGCGTCGTTCATTCCACCCCACATCCTCCTAGAACCTTGGCCACTTCAGCCACTCCAAACCCAGGATTAGCCCCCTTCACCTTTGCCCGCTCGTCGTGGCTGAACCAGAAGAAGGCGGAGAGTCCCCGTTTCGGAGCATCGGGATCCTTCGCTTTTTCATCCTCTTGACCTTGACCCTTTGGCGGCGACGGTTCCAGCCCCTTTGGCGGCGGTAGTCCCAGTGTGAGGTACGTAGCTCCTCATCTCCTTTTGGTAACGAGTCTTATCCTTCATCTGGAGTTCTACGAACGGCATCTTTTGGGAGGCGCTCATTTCCTAAAAAACGAACAAGTAAATTGAATTACAATAGCTTATCTAATGTAAACATCAAGCTACACTTTGATGAGAAGGAACTTACTTTCCACAACTCTGCACACGTTTTGGAGTGATCTGCAAAAGACAGCTTCTCGGATCCCTCCCTTTTCCACTGTTCTCGGCAGATTTTGACGAAATACGCATATGCTGAAACCGGACCCTTGGGCTTTTTCGAGCTCCCACCTGCAACTCCCCTTGTTTGACCACTCATCTTAGTACCTGTTGATTAAATCAACCCAAATTGAGAAGCGACTAAACTACACAATCAAATCGTGATAACCAACAATCAACTTTATCAAAACTTACCGACACCGACAACTAGATCAACCGAAACCAATCTTCACTGGGATGGGACAAACAATCAATGAATTAATTGCACCAGTAAATACCTAAAAACTCAATTAGGTTGATAGTTACGAGGATCGCTGATTTCCGGTAAATGCGGATGAATGAGATCGAACCAAACGAATGTTGACGAGGAAATGCACACAACCAGCAGCAAAGCAGAACCAAAACGAAATGACTTGGTCTCTTTGGCCAAACAGGATTTTTTCCGTGTCTCCTTTGTTAAACGTGAAATTTAAACTCACGACATTTCTCAATGGTGTTGCGTATTGCCCCAGAGCTTTTGTTTGTTGGTGGAGAAGACGCTATGCATATTTATCCAAGCATCTTTCGTTTTGGCGGTTTAACTTACTTCCATTATGTTTTAAGGTGGGTTTAACTAGCTAAATGTACCTTAAAATGGAGAAAATTACTTCTTCAGGGAAAAGTGGTGTGTGACCAAGTCTTTTTTGTTAAAATGCCAATGTTTACTAATCATAACGATGATGAAAAGCACATAAAAAATCCAGAAGAAACTTTAATGTAAAGCTGAGATTCGGGTACTCGATGAAAACCCCGTTCGATAGTCAGAAGTGTCAACTGGATTAAGCGTCTCCTTCCCTATTTTTCACGTGGACTGGTGGACTTTGCGAGTCGTTGATTTACTGTAGAGTTATCGGATTCCAGATTTGCTAGAGGCGGTTGACAGTGGATTTTGTGGAGGAAAAAGTATTGCGGTTGAGTTGAAGATTAGATCCCTGATTGACGAAGACGATGAAAGACGCGACCACCGCTGGCTTGGTATAGTTGTTTGTGGAGAGAATCAAGGAAAGGCTGACAGCCATCGCAAACTAGCTGCGAGGTAGATGGCTTGTGCTCAATTTCTCAAAAGTATTAAGACAAGATACTCTTGTCAAGAGTATCATGAAGCTGAAATGTCCCGTAAAGTCTGGGAAGTTCTCACTAATAAAAAGTTAACCAAGTACTTTTTCGGAGACGACTGTGACCAGTCGGCGGAGTATAACTTTGTTGACATCGAGGTGTATCATGTTGTGGATCTTCATTTGATTGTGCAGCTGCAGATTGTGCTGATATGCAGTAAGAAAGCATTTTGGTGAGTCTGAAGGTGCTAAGACGCGCAGTTTTATATCTTTTGTAATTAAATTAATACTTTTGTTATTGAACAGTGATGGCTTGATTATTCTTTTGTTGCAAGTAAGACTTCCAAACATCAGACATGAATGGACTTTACTCAGCATTTTGAGTATTTCAATATTTCTGATTGCATTTCTTTAAACTTTTCATAATGTTATTGTTATCTTGTGCCTGTCGTTAGGAAAGGAAAGGAACTTACCTGCATTATCATCAAATGCACTTTGTGCAGTTGAATATATGTGTCTCAAAATTATTACCACTTCGTTGTACTTTCATTTTTGTATGTTAAGAAAGCCAAAATAGATATGTGTCATGAAATAAAATTATTATAAATGTGATTTTGCATTTTGTCCCATGGTGAAACAGTGTATTTAATGAAGCAACGTGAAAAATAGATCATGTTTGTAATTTTCAGATTTGAATACAAATTTTACCACAGCTTTTGTTGCATAAAAAGACCATCTTCAGTAGTTTATACATTCCTTTCTCAGTGGAGCAAACAGGGCGAGTGAAGTATTAGTTGGTAACATTACTTGCTGAAATGACATCCGTGAGGATTGGTGAATGTTTGGATAACACCAGAGTTTGTATTTTTCTTCGTCATTATCATCAAATATATTCAACCACGGCCACATTGTTGAATTGTATTGCAATGATAGCCTTTTCCCCACCGAGAAGTGTAGCGAGTAACCAACAGAGCATGAGAGTATAAAATGTGTAAACCTCCATATGCATATAAGCGTAAGGGTTGCACTCACCCTCTTTCTGCTTCGTTCTCTGACCCCGGGTATTCATCCCTTTCAGCTGACATTCCAGAAAACTTGGGTACAAAAATATATTGTGTGTATCCTTCCCCACAAGCATAAAGCAAACAGAACGAAAACAATTTACCCGTGCTTGTGTATCCTTGTTGAATGCAACATTGTTTGTTCGAGATTACTTGAAAATCTTTTAAACTTGCTGAGTTAAAAAAGGTAGGAATTTGTAATAATTAGGATGTGCTACTTATGAACAAATACAATTTGTGACTTTGTAGCACATGTAAATTTGTCGTTTTACTTTATTAAATTTGCAGTATGGAGGCCACTCGCAAAAAACAAAGGGTGGTAATACCAACCAACAACCTAACGTTGACTTGGAACCCGTTGGAACAAGTTCCAATCAGAAAAAGACTCCCCTTGGAACATTGGCATACCTACTTTCACTACCGTCTGGATGGGTGGAACTTTTCCCGGAGGTTAGTGTTGATGATAATGTATTCATTGTGAGTTGAGCGTGTGCATGTTTTGATTTTGTTACATTTTTTCCGTAGCTCATGGAAATTGTTTTCCAAAAGTAATGGAAATCGATGGTCAGCCCAAAACGGCCTTTGACCTAAGGTTCGTGCATTCTTACTGGAAAACAAAACGTGGAGCAATGCTCGAGAAAAACTGCTGCCGTTCATTCGTGAGTGGAGAGCAACCATATAACCTTGGAAAGCTCATTGAATACGTGAAGAACACCAGGTTGGGGAAAGTGAGTAGTAATTCAACTGTTAAAAACATGCATACTTGCTCACGTATACATTTATAAATTACAACGAAGTAACGAATATGAACAATGTAAGGGCAAGGTTGCAAGCTTCGAATTTCACAAAGTGCATCGAGTTTCCCAATGGCATGTATCATCTTGATAGTCTTGTAGCTGACATGATAATAATAGCCTGAAACGGCGAGAACTGGTCCTGAAATCCATCGTGAATCTTACAGTTGCATCTGAAGACTCCGAGCTCCATTTTCCGAACTTCATGGTTCAATATCAATTACAAGGACTTGTCGTCGTTCTGAATGTCGGAGCATTTTCCTTCTTCCACCATCTAACCTCCATCTTCACTTTCTCTTTCACTGGTTTTCATTGAGACAAATTTCGTTCACCAGATTTTTCCCAGTTGGTAGGTCTCCATAATAAGTTGGTTTGGTTTGAATTTTTAAGAAACTTTTTCTGAGTGGTGTGGATCCGTGTCATTCAGTCCTATTGTTTTCATGACGTGTGAACGACACAGCGAATAAAAGTTTAAGATCACGGAAATGTGTGATGAATTTTTCAGCCATATATTCAAGGTCAAGGTCGTCAGGATGTGAAGGAACTGCAGTCTGCCGTCATACAACATTTTATTTAAAATTTATGAACACGCAAAATATTGCATGTTAGTCAACGTTCCCTAATTGCTTTCACCGGTGATGTTGACTAAGGCGTGGTAATGGTCACAATGAATGAATTGCGATGCGGATAACATCAATTCAAGCGACATTTTTATACGTACTTCGATGAGGCAGGAAATATTCATGATGGAACATCTGTTTTCACCTCATCCAACCAGAGATGCAAGTCTTCATTCACGTGAAGACATTTGAAGACTTGCGTATGCTTGCGAAATGAGCTTCAATTTGATGGGAATTACTGCGTAGATTCATTTTTATTAAAACCGAATTTCACTGCACTCGACAAATTACAATTACAGGAATGCAATACTTTTTGCTTCGCAAAATTTCGTCGACATTGATTTCGGTCAGATTTCACCTATGAAGATAAATACGGGATGAATCTTTACGGTAATGAAAACAGGGGCGTTGAATAACCAGCGCATCCCCTTCATCATGACTTAAGTGGTTTCCTATGACACGCTTCCTTACGATGCATTTCCAGTCTTTTACCTTTTTCCCTACATTTGTCCCAAGACCTGGTACTTTGTTATGTCTGGGCATTGCAAGAATTTTTGGTGATAATACAGGTGATAGCCAACTTGGTCTTGTACCAAAGGATCGTTACAAATCATATTAGCAAGAGTTTGGCACCGGGGAAGCCAGTAGGTGTGTACTTTTATGAAACTGATCTTTTAACCAACAAATTATTACCATACTTTGCCCTTAACCGCCCGGATATTGACAGTGCCTACACAATCATAGAGTTTTAATAGCCGAATCCAAATTGGAAAATATCGGACTTTGCAGGTCGTAACAAACCGTTTCAGCGACTACATTTCTTCCCTTGCAATTTCTTGATCAGACTGCATATTTTGATTTGTGTGGATTTGATTTGTTTCAGAATTCTAATTATTATTTCAGTGAGGAGTGTCCGCGCTCATGTATGCTAGCTTTCCAAGCTTCACAATATTTGAATCAAACCGTAGTTGAACATGAGACCTTTGAATTCCTCTAGTGTCATTTCCTATGGGAGTCATCTACATGTCCACAATCGGTTTTTGGTCAATGTCAGTCGCAGGCACGGTTTCTGAACTCACCACCGGGTTTAGTAACTCCTGGAGCAGCACACAAGCACGAAGACTTCCGGGTGATTTTAGTGTGGTTTAGTGAGAGTAACAAGGGTCTACATCACTACTTCACATACACTTCATGGTATGCTGCAACTACGACAGACGATTCCCACGATTTTGGAGACGATATTACTAACGCCGTTGATAAACTCTCTTTTCCAATATTTTCAATGTAGCAGAACTTAAATTAAATGTGAACAAGTATGGGAAACCCAACATTGAAGAATTAGGGTATCTGAGCTTGTTGTGAAAAAATTCGAAAGATGTGGAGCAGTTGTAAAACATGGCATTTCATTTTTCTAATGCATTGACTCCGTCGGAGAAATATTATAATAAACCCGACAATCGAGATGTAACGATGTACCTTTAGCGGATGTAATTTGCGGCTTAAAAAACGTGTCATAAGTGAAATACTCATTGGACTAGCCTTCGAATGATATATCACACCCTAAGTGTCATTTGAAAGTGCATAACCTTTGACCTTGGTCGAATTTTCCGATTTCAATTTGTAGTGCATATTTATAATCAGCACTGCAGTGGCTTTCAAATGGTATATCATAAGCTATGTTGGTTAATTGAAATATTTATCGTGACCTTTGACCCCGTTAAAAACCTCCGATTTGAATTTGCAATGCATATTCATCATTAGCACAGCAATACCTTTCGAATGGTCTTCGAGCGCCTTCGATTTGATGGCGTGACGCACAGCGGTCATGGCAACAGGTACGATTGGTTCCGGGCCGAAAATTCCCATATCCGCGGCTTCCTTGGCTAGCTCATCTGCTTGTTCATTCCCAAAGTAGCCGTGGTGTGCTGGGATCCATACCAGCTCTAGCCTGTGATAACTGGCTAAAGTTTTCAGTGCCATAAAACATTCGCCAACAAGGGTCGTCATATAATTCCAAGTCTCGAGTGCTTGAAGGGCACTCTTACTGTCTGAGTAGATAAAGATACGCTGACTCCGGGGATGCCAGACATCTCTTTCGCCGCCCAGCAGATTGCCAGAACCTCTGCCTGAAAGACAGTGGCTGAAGTTCCGAGTGGGATTGACAGAGCCGTCTGCTCACCGCCCCATGCGATTATTGCGGCGGCTCCAGTCCTTCCGTCATGCCTGGACCCATCCGTATAGCATACGACATTGTCAATGCCATGATTCGGAGGGCCTCTCTCTTCCCATTCCTTTCTAGTCGGGTAATGTATAGCGAAACCACCCTCCACAACCGGCCATGTTACCCTTAGGTCACAAGGCCACTTAGTGATGGGTATTTCGCTGCTCATCACCCAACATATCTTGACGTGGTTACCTCTTACGAGGCGACCACAGTCCCTTTGTCCTTCCAGGTCCCATTCCGTTCCAACCGGTGCATTGTTGTCAGTGCGGCTGCCCTGACTTGTACCCTGATGGGCAGGATTCCCATTAGGGACTCCAGCGCCTTCGTTGGTGTGGTACACGAAGCACCTGTTATATACAGAAGTGCCAGTTCTTGTACCTTTTCCAGACACCTCTCGTTGTAGATCTTATCGACTGCAGTAACCCAACCCACCTATCCATAGACCA
>LJIJ01002232.1:0-29626 GCA_001718145.1 Orchesella cincta
TACCACCTTGTGTATGTCTTTGACTAACGTAACTAAATAGTTATTTCAAGTATTATATATGTTAAATAAATAAATGTATACTCATAGTAGCATAAATTATCGTGCGTGCGAATATATGTAAAACCCCTTTAAATAAAATGAATCTAATTTGACCTTAAGTAAAAGCACAAAATAACGTACAGGAAACGAGATCTATTCGACCCCTAATTCAACACATTGACAAAATCAGGCCTTACAACATTTCAAACTGTCAGATATGAACACCGAACATCCCATAACAAACATGTCACCAACGCTAAAAATAACTGAGAAATTAATATTACCCGTGCTCCCATTAATCCCCATTTGAACCCGTTAAACCCCACCAAACCCGTTTAAAACCCGACCCACCGGTTTAAAAATGCATACCCTCGGTTACCATCCTGTGATATCTGAACAAAATACAATGAGCGAAGAAAAAAACTGGCCAATTTATTGATGTTTATTGCAACATTAATAGGAATGCAACAAATTTGGTAACAAAGCAAAATTAATACATTATTTTTTTCACAAGTCACAAAGAATTTAAAACTAGGCTAAATGTTACCACTTAATATTTGAAGTTTTGCATTACAAAGTGATTTAATTGTAATACTATTCAATTTATAAGTATAATTGAAAAGAATATAAATCAATTCAACACGCAATTAAGAACATTTAAGGATAAAAACCGAAAAACCAATCAAATATAAATACATTGACGGTTTTAAAACATGGTCAAAACGGAAATCTCGCGAAATCTTTGTGATTTGGTTACCAGGAAAAGGTTTTCCACAAGCGATACGATACATTTACTGCCTAGCTAAAACCGGCATGCGACAATAAGAGTTATAAAGACTTAAATAAGTAAACATACAGTTACGAGCCTATAAAAGCCTTCTCTAAAACGACAGTAACATATTTAGAATGAAAATAGAGAACTCTACTACCACTAAAATACTTCAGAAACAAAACGGATAAAGTTGGAGCCAATGCATAAATTCAAGAATTTGCAGACCTTTTCCATACTACATCGTGAGCCGGTTCGACAATTTACTTAAAAAATTGTTGCTAAGGAAAACAAATATAAGGCCTAGCAGCATACTTATGCCAAAAGTTTGCTCCCCACAAAACGCTACACACACCACAACAATAAAAAGTTAGGTCAGCTCAGAAATGAAATTTTACGAGTCGTGCACCCTGCAGTTCTCCAGTAGATCTTTTCCGATGAATCACATCCTTGAAAGTCTATGCACAGTTACAAATCAGAAAGTAATGGCTTATGGTTTCGCACTTTCAATCGTCCCTTTAATGCCCACCTCTCAATTGAACGCCTTGAATAAAAAGACTCCTAAACCAAATAAAGCAAACCGAGAGGTCTCTTACGTATTGAATTCGTGGAGCACTTAGACGATCAGAAACAGTGGCGAACTGGAAGTGGAAGTGAGGAGCGATAAAAAACAAATAAGTTACCTTCTCTGCTATTGCTATTTTGCTCCTAAAATGAGGTGGAAAGAACTTCCCAAAAGAAGAAACAAAACAACGGAACATGCACGTGCACAATATCCTTATTTCCTACCGCCAAAAAAGCTTAAAATGAAATACAATGCGTATATATCACTGCTTTCATCAAACTTAATTGGCACCAAGGCTCGATCCTAGTTTAATAGGCTGACCTTCACAACTCGAAACGAAAACTTACACTGACGTAAACATCCGTTACTTTTTCCGATATGACGTCTTCAATTTCCAAAATTTATTACCAAATCTGCTCATGCCCAGTATAACTTTGTTGTTCTAAGTGCCTGCTTTTGCTTGCGTGGTTGTCCGGCATCGCCTATCTTGCTTTTTCTTCGTAAATGCCAACAGATCAAATGCATTGAATAAATGCATTTTGCTCGTCTGAACTCTCCTCAAGTAAGAAATTTAGGGGTGGGGTGATGTGAGACTTGCATGAAGAAGAGTGCAATTCTCTCGAAAACTGAACTCCCACATCGATGAGATTCCCACGTAGATAAATACGCCCATAATACTGCCATCGGAATAAGCACGAGAGCTGGAGACAAATACACTGAGAGTCCCAAAATTACTGACTTTTCACCAGGATGATTATTGGTAGAAAACACAACTATTAAGTAGTATGAGCGATAGCCTCACGTTTGCAGCACAAACCCAACAGACACCAACGGATGCTGCTCCAGCATTAATAGTAACAAGTAGGAAAATATCGAGATGAAAGCCATCCCCTTTCTTAAGTTTATTATATTCTTTGCAGCGAGTCTCCCAAAACTACCTGTATCAAAAATCAAACAAGACATAAAGTAAACAAACCTTAATAAATTTCCTTCAATATGGTTGAATTTTTTAGTTGAAAGTACAGCCGGGAAAAAAATAGCTTACATGAAAACAGAAACGCTGGAATGATGGCCAAGAAATATCGTTCCAAATGGAACATGGTTATATAAATGATCCACGATGCTCTTGGCTTCGACTTGGAGAGACCTTGAGGGACATCCAACTTCTCGGTTCAGTGTGATTCACGGCAGTCTATCCGTCCAACCATTGCATTATGGCAATGGGTACGGCAAATTTGCCCAAACACTTCCTTATCTAACAATGAAAAAAGAGAATAATAATTAGGAATCCAATCTAAAAATCTATGCAGTACAAGCCATCAATCATTCCGGAAAGTCGAAGTTATAACTCACCACTAAAGTAAATCACTCTCTCGAAATGCTCTACATAAGTACGCTATGATGAAAGTTACGAGGCAAAGGATTGTCGTGAGAAGGGCTTTGTTGGTTTTCTGGAGATGAAATACCCTGAAAATCAAATACAAAGTCTTTAAAATTTTAAATATATTGATTTAGTTTCTTTTGTAAAACTATGCATTACTTACTATCCTGGACGGGTACAGTTACATCTCCATAAGTCATTTAAAGAGATGTTCTCGATAAACCTAGAAATATAAATACACAATGTTACGTAATAAAATCGCATTTTATGTCAGCGCTAAAGTAGAAATCACTAAGTTAAAAATGCTCTCCTGAACCACCTCATGAATTGCATCATATAAAAAGTTACGACATTTCACAAACATATTTTCATTGACGAACTCGAAGTACACAGACAACAATGAATTATAAATCTCTACTACTAACCAAAAAGCTTCTGCTAGAAGTAAATTAGAAATGAAATTAAGTCAAATGCATTGAAGGTTGGCTCCCGTTTCAGGCAAAATTTCAAATTCTTTAATAACATGCAATTCGAACTTTTACAATCTTATGATAAATGACATATAATATGACACATTTGTCGCTGCATATGACTTACGTTCTTGCTGGATTTGCACTTCATTAGTTTCCAAGTTTAAAACTTGATTGGCACTTAATCTTTTTCACGTTAGCCAAGTCGTTCAATACGTCGTAGTTTAAATGAAGTATGACGTGACATGAATAAACTACTATGACTGAGATGAAATGGTGTTGTAAATTATACACAACCTTGTGTAAGAAGTTTTCGTCCTTCCATGAAGTGTCCTAAATTTTGATGGAAGGACTCAACATTCTAAAAATAAGAAGTCAATGATAAGATATACATTGGTCGATATGCAAATACAAAACTCATTATTAGGGTATTCTCCTAATAATGAGTTTTCTAACTAGGGTAGGGTAAACCCCTTATTATAACGGGTACCAACTAATCACGGCGGACTAAGATTTTTAGAAATCCGAATACTATTTTCAACACGAGAATTCAACTGAACTCATTATTTTTGTTCATCCAATATGGGACGAAACACCTTGGTAATTGTGGAAGAAGATTGGCTCGTGTTTCCAAGGCCAAAATGACATTGATAATTTAGTAAATTAATTTCATTTCGCGATCTGAGGTAATTTATTAGGAGAAAGTGTTTCAATTTCAAGCTATTTAGATCAGTGTAAAATTATACTATTGTATGGGAAAACTAAATTAAAAGTTATGTTTTTTATTTAAAAAGTGACCAACTATCGTATTGGGAAAGTCAATTTTTTTTATTGGGTGGCTAAATTGTTTTATGGGGTCACTATTATTGTGCCATTTTTAATTCGCAAAGTAAAGGATTTGCTGGTAAATATGCATGAAAACTTTCTGTACCCATTACCATTACACTAATTTAAGAAGTATTTAACCTAAGTGTAGAGAAGTTCCAAAAATTTGTAGTTTTCTATTTATCTAAATTTCAACCCTGGCAAATTTTACAATTTTCTTAAACTTCCAACAGCTATAGCTCCGGGCTACACACAGTTACTCCATATCGGAGGGTGTCGTTTTGAAGCCAAGGAGCTCTGGTCTACTCGTGTTGCAGTATTTAAGGGGTAACTTTGTGCAGAAACCCTGTAGATAACAAATATGCCGTCTTGATTCTACAACGTTGGTCCTGATGGCAAAAATGGTCATCAACTCCATAAGGGTTCGCTTTTGTAAACTTGAAGAAGTTGGTAAATTTTCTGACAAGAATTTTCAGCTCCAACAATTGTTGGATGGAGCGTTCAAGCCTGCCGAAACTGAGTGCACGGTCTTTTACGCTGTCCGCAAGAAAGGTTCTCACGGAAATGGAAATCGCGGTGGACGTGGTCGACCTCGTAAAAAATTTGCAAATTAGCATCAGGGCAATGGCAACAATGATGAAATGAGGAGATGTTACAACTTTAACTCAGATCAGCATCTTGCTCGAAATTATGATGAAATTGATCAGACCAAAATGAGCTAATAATGAAACTGGAGGTCGGTGTCGATAATGCGGTCGTGGTTTCAGAGAAGGTAGAGGTGGTTACTACAATCTGAATAATAACCATTCAGAAACGGCTTTCAAAAACGGAAATCAACAACAACAAAGTCAAGGGAGCGGTGGATCAAACTTTGCCTATAAAGTCTTTACAGATGTAGAGCCAAAGCAGTTATGTGTTACCTCACTTGATAAAATGAATAGATTGGGAATAATGAGCTTTAAGAAGGACAGAGCTATGCAAATCCTGCGTTATCACTACAAGAAGTAGTGAAGCAGGAACCTGATGATGAAGTGGATTTCAAGTGTTCTTAACTTGTTAGCAAATATGATACAAAAACGCCGGCTTTGGACTCTGGGGCGTCTTAACAATTGTCTGGTAAGACCCTTAATATCTATCTAAAAGCAGTAATCTGTGCTGACAAAGAAAAATGGAAACTTTCTATGGCAGCCGAACTTGAAGCATTGATGGAAAATGATGTGTTTGATATTGTTATAAAAAGAGGGGATGAAGATTTTGGACAATCGATATGTTTTTGCAGTCAAGAGGGGTGCGGATGGAAGTGTTGACTGCGACAAAGCCATTTTGAGTGTCAGTGGCTTCACTCAGGAACATGGCGTAAATTTTCATGAGACGTATGCTGCAGTCTCAAGATTGGATATGATTCGACATTTACTTATAGTTGCAATAAAACAAGGGCATTACATTCGTTCAATGGATGTTACAGCAGCCATTCTGCAAGGAGCTTTGGCGGAGTCATTATTCATGAAAATTCAGGATGGATTGCCAAAGCAGGAAGGAAAACTATGCCTCCTGAAGAAACCGTTATATGGTTTAAAACAGGCATCGTATGAATGGGAAAAACGGCTAACTGAATACCTCAAATCATTGGTGTTCATCATATCAAAATGTGACACATGTGTGTGCATTCTGAGGAAAATGGAAACAACATGTTTCCTTCTCTGCTATGTGGATGATATTTATCTGACATTAAGGTCATTACCATGCTCAAAATAAAAGTCAAGATAAGAGATCATAACTTGATCACATTTGTGGGAATACAAGAAGAAAAATTGCAAGACCGCAGCATGAACCTGCATAGCTTAAACTCTATCAATGATGTTCTTGAGAAGCACGGGTTGCTGGAATGCATAGCTGCGGGTTTGCCAATGCACCCAAATACTAACCTCACGAAGAGAAGAATTTCCCGTACCTTGATGTAATTGGATCACTTATCTTTATGAACAGAGCCACAAGGGTTGATAATGCGCACGCAAATGCAAGGTAAGCTAAATTGAATCATGCCCACGAAGACACGCATTGAAAAGCACTGGTGGTGTACTACGTCATCTAAATGGAACCAAAAATGGAATTCTGATTGATGCAGCAGATACTAGTATGAAACTAAATGCATACAGTGACTCAGATAATGCGAATGCCAAAAATTATAGAAACTCACAAACAGGATATGTACTATGTCTTGGAATAGAGTCTTTTCTTTGGAGATCACAAAAGCAGCCAGTAGATTACATTATCTTCCACAAAACCTGAAATCGTTTCTCTAATGGAATGCTGCAAAGATATCTGGCAGACAAGAATTGTTTTGGAGGAGCCTCGATTTATGCAAAAGTAACCAATATGACGTGCATAAGGAAGTATATAGGGCCAAAGTAAGTTGTCACATCGAGTGATTGTCTTCATCCTAGTCTGAACCATTGGACGATAGAAGTACAGTTGATGATATATCAGTTTAGTTTTGGTGTGTACGGTTTGTTGGATTCTGACTATTGGTATTATAATTGTTTATTGATCGCGTGGACAGTAGTGGTAAACAGGTACGTAGTATAGTGTGTGTGGTGAGTTTCCGATCCCGAAATGGATCCTGGTGCCCCGGAGTATCCTAATTGTGTCCACGATGCCACACTTCCTGCCTACCTACATGGATTCAATGCTCAGGAGCAGACAGTGCAAGCCCGTTCCACACACATAGAATGTTTGTTCAAAATCAGACATTCGTATCCCCGAATTTTCAAACGGGAAGGGATTCATCGAAGAAACTCACGAATTTGGAAATGCTGCCGGTCTGGAAGTCTTTCGTAATCATCAAAACCAACCCAGCGGTATTGAGATTGACTTCATTTGGTATTACGGAATTGAAAAGTTTGCCAAATCCCGTTTTGTAAAAAGGTTCTTGGTTGGCACTAATATTTTGCTCAACAGGGAATAGCGAGAGGTTAAATTGCAATCCCGCTACCGCGGAGAGATAGAGATGCAGTTTGCAGGTACGCTTTTACTACCGACTGTTGTAAACTTCGTTTTTCTTAGTTTTTCCCTTATCCTTCCAAATTTCTATGGTTTATCTATTCATGCGTTGCTTCGCTCACCAGAGCAAACAGCCTTCTACAGTGGTATATCAAATGTTTGAATCCATATTATCTCTCATCTGTTTAGACAACCAAAAATAACTTGTACGCATTGAAATTTCTAAATGAACTTTCCTGCATTCATGTTCCAAATTTTATGGACTTTCTTATGACATACTACTTAACTCTATATCTGTAGTTAATTTCCTACAGTAGCCAAAAGTATGCCGTGCCATCGAAAATTTGAGCGTCCAAAAGTTTGCATCCATTTGCCAGTTTCATAAATAATAACATTTAGTAAGCGATTCTTTTGTGTAATTACTATTTCAAGGCCTTCAGGGCATTGAGGACACCAAACCCTAGTGCTGAGTACCTGTTTCTTGCCAGCCGCACAAAGTAGAACATGGGGGCTGGATGGCATGGCATATCAAACCATATTGTAATGTCTTTCAATTGAAGCCAATGTTTGAAATTAGATGGTTTGATGGTTCATGTGGTATCAAAATTGAAGAAAAACCATAATAAAACAGATTCTAAGGAAAAACTACAGTCCATTAGTAGCCTCTTCAAATGAGCTCCCAAATTGGTCAAATCAGCACCAGCCCTCATTGGGATTGGGAACTACTTTTGACTATAACTTTCGAAATCCGTGTTGCAAAAACGTCAACGTAGGCTTAGAAGAAAGCCCGGAATCTGTTGAACACATTTAACATAACATTAAGTTATTATCTACCAGATTGTGGTCTTTGTGGTCCTTGCAACTTCTGAAAAAGTTGAGCTGAAGTTGAGTATAGGGGTTTCACCCCCTTAGCCCGCCATCGAATACATAACTGTAACACAACTGCTTTTGTTAAATATCATATTAAAATATGTGTGAATGACGCGTGGTTATTGTTTTCGACACTTGAAAGACGCTGGAAATTGAATTAAATTTCCTCAGATTTCCGTTATAAAATGGTGCCGATATTGAACTTCACAGTTATAATGTTGTTCAGACGTTGCATGGCCCACAGAAACCAAGATTCGGTAGATACTAACTTAATGTTATGTTAAATGTGTTAAACAGATTCGGGGCTTTTTTCTAAGCCTACTTTGACGTTTTTGCAACACGGATTTCGAAAGTTATAGTCAAAAGTAGTACCCAACCCCATTGAGAGCTGGTGCTGATTTGACAAATTTGGGAGCTTATTTGAAGGTGCTATTAAATGGACTGTAGTTCTTCCGTAGAATTTGTTTTATGGTTTTTCTTCAGTTTTGGTACCACATGAACCATCAAATTATCTAATTTCAATCATTGGCTTCAGATGAACGACGTTTCAATATGGTTTGATATGCCATGCCATCCAGCCCCCATGTTCTACTTGTGCGGTGTCAAAACAGGTACTTAGCACTAGGGTTTGGTGTCTTCAATGCCCTGAAGGCATTGAAATAGTAATTACCACAAAAAGAATCGCTCACTAAATGTTATTATTTATGAAAACTGCAAATGGATGCAAACTTTTGGACGTCAAATTTCAGATGGCACGGCATACTTTTGGCTACTGTAGGAAATTAACTGCAGGTATAGAGTTAAGTAGTATGTCATAAGAAAATCCATAAAATTTGGAACATGATCCAGGAAACTTCATTTAGAAAATGTTCAATGCGTACAAGTAATTTTGGTGTCTAACAGAGAGATATATGCGATTCAAACATTTGATATACCACTGTATAGTACGCCACCAAATACAGTGACAGCTCCTATTTGGGAAGTGCCAACTAGCACGGTGTTTAGCACTCCGTTGACTCAGGTTACCTTTAGTGCGTCACAAGTTGCTCATCGTCCAGTGGACCGTGCGAAAAATTTGCAAGGCTCTCGTTTGGTTATGCCCATTGCAGAGACAAATACGACACTCCCTCCAACACCCATGGCCAAATGCTTTAAAATAACAGCTCTTTCCGGTATCTCTAGCAAACAGCCCACAAAAAGGTTTCATCCTGATTAAAAAAATCCTAATCGAGGAAATAATCATATTATAAACGTACACTGCTGGGAATTTGTCCTAAACGATATACCTTCATTTAAGGCAGTTGCAGGAGCATAATTATCGTCTCTCTAAAAAAATTAATGCTCGAAGAGAATGAGACTGCCCTAAAAAAACGTTTCCGAGTCATGCATGAACTGACTGTTGTAAGTAGAAATTACTAGAGAGATTGTGGAAAAATTTCATGCTTACTTTGAGTGTTACAGATATTTTTGTTTTGCGACAAGGACTACAAAATGCCATCCTGTCTACTTGCATATTATTGCTACAACTAATTACTTAACAAAAACAAACGAACGATGGGTTTGCCAACACAAATGGTTGCATCAACTACACCTTCGTCCCGATTTATATAACGAGGGGTATCAATGCTCGCCATCTCAACTAAATGATTTTGAAAATATCTTAACGTGTTCAGAAGTCTACGATTAAATCAGAAATAAAATTTGAGTAATAGAGATTGTAAGCCTACAAAGACAACTCAATATAAGATATTCTGTATGTTTCGGGTTTTTCCAGATGCCACAGAATTTGAAAAAAGAGTTTGCTAGAAAAATACATGGTTGGTGGTACCCGTCAAATGTTTAATTTCAATGACCTTAGTGGGGACATCAGAAGTACGTAGTATGACAATGCTACCGGGGGATATTTGTACTATTGATGCATATATTTGTCGTCTTGTAGAAAAATATGACAATTCGGTTAGTTTCTTATCAACCCAATTTATCCCTTTCCCCGACCCAATTATTTAGTATTTACAAGGAGGGCCCCATAAAAATTTATTGATAGTTCCTATGCTAAATAAATGTTACTTCTTCTTGGCAGTATTTAATTTCAGTACAAAAACTTTTGGATTGCTATGACTCTTCCTACCTGCCTAACATATAAAACCAAATTGAAAATTCCAACAGGTGGAATTGGTTTTAGATTGTTTAATGAAGAGAAATAAAATAAAATGGTGTGCTCTGAACAACCGTAAAGGAGTATAGTAAAAAACAATTTAAAAACGGATACAAACAAATCTTACCGAATTAAAAAATTAAAACCTCGGCCATTACGGTGCTCGCCATCTCCACCAGTTGTGACGACCCTTTGGAGTGCCAATTTTTAAAGTTTTCATCACATGGATAAATGGGAACAGGATGCCTCAGGGAAGATGAGCGGGACCACCCTCGTTTATGGTTGAGTGTGAGGAACCAGGTGTCTCGTTGCCCTGTAAAAGTGGGGTCAAGGTAATCCCCAGGTGAATCCAATGAAAGCAAGCGTTGGTAAAGCTGCAAGTTGATTAAAGCTGTGATGATGATAATTCAAATCGTATGCTTCCATGAAGATTCTCACCTCACTCACGATTATTCGGTCTGCCAATTTGACCGAATTGTTTCATTGAGAGAATGTTTTTGGTAATTTAGTACGCGATAACAAATGGAAGTACTTAAACTAAACTTGGCTGAAGCCGATAGTACAGGAATACTATAGTACAAAGATAAGCTACTCTTCATTACAAGCTGACTGGTGCGGACGAGGAGCCTTACAACACTGATCTCTAGTATCTGATTAAAAGACGACTGATTCCAACTATCCCTCCTTCCTTGCTTTTTACTCCCCCTTTTCATATATTTTCATGCGAAGATGACACACATCATATTCGTCACTTCATTACAAATCCAGAGGTTATCTTGGACTCATAGTGATGAGTCTTAAACTGTAATCCGCAGACGTATGACGATGTCAGAGTAAGTAAACGCTCGGTTTCCCCGTCATCATGCTGCTGGCTGTTGTGGTATCATCCTCATCGCCATCAACATCTGAAAATGACACATGCGGCATACCAAACGGCTTGAGAGTATATCGAAGCAGAGGTCCTCTGGATCGTCTCATTCCGGATTAACGATCGCCTTCCCAACATTTGGTTTCTGGATAGCATTCCGCATCGGGATTGCAATTCCTACAGTTTGATGGCAAACTTTTTTAATCTCGGAGTGGCGATACCAGTCATCCTTCGTCACTAGTAATGATAATGTTTTGACTCGTTCCTTGGTCATTGAGACGCCATCCCGTGAGTCATTGAGACGTCATCCCTTTTTTATTTAGCATTATTAGTATTACAATGCTATAAAAATTTAGGGTGTTACAATGAAAAGTTCACGCAGCTTTAAGAAATTGGCCTGATATGTGTGTGTCAGATGAAATCACGGTTATGCCAGTATTAAAGACCTATGTGAGTTATGCATGTTGGGCAGGGTAATCGGCCAGGGTAATGTGATACGTTTGCCACCGGGGCAATTTGATGTTTTTGGGACCTTGGTTAAGGGACGGCATTTACTCAGAAGTTTCTTGACGGACGTGAATTCTTCTTTATCTTATTCTCCAAGCAATTTTAAAGGTGGCAATTCAGCGTTTTTTAAAAATTCGGAAAACCCGCGCGTAAATTCAGAACCAAAATATAATTTATAAATTTTAAAAAGTTTGTAACAACCATTTCCGTGCCTTCAATAAACTTTAAATTCTTATTCTTTGTATCACTTTAAAATTACTGTACGTAATTTCTTCCAGTTACGTTTTATAATTTTTTGAATATAAATGGAATTTTATGCTGTCAAACCAGATGATGATAAAGCTTTTGTTGCTTATCAAAAAGTTAAACGTGAGAAACTGTGCTCTTGGTTTCTTGTTTCACGTGTGTTTAAATTATAAATATATTTTGGTTTGCCTCACGAAAACTCAAAATTTCTTTCGTCTTATTCTTCACATGCACGATTTTGTTAGGGCTGGGCCTCCACTACGTTACTTGCCCCCGGCCTCCAGGTCACTAGCTCCGCCACTGTTTTTACTGCCATTTTAACGAAGTAAAATTTAAATTTAGTTTAAGTTTATCCCAGATGAAGCGATTTAGTTGGAGTTTCAATCAATTGTTCCTGATAAATTATTTTCCTATTTTTCGTCCGCATACAGCTGTTCATTATGCGTTACATTGTTCTGGCTGCACTGGTTGTTTTCTGGTATGTCTGGGTTACGTTATACTAATTACCCAATCGAGCGTATAAAAAGGGGTTCATTTTTGGACTCAATCATCAGAACCCACTCTACTCAGGAGCAAGACGACCTTCCAATACCAACCAGCAAAAAAAAACTGAATATTCGGAATGAATATCAAAGCTATTGTAGCCGTCTTCGCTGCCGTCATGTCATTGGTCGTTGGAGACCGTCGTTGGTGTTTCCCATTAACATGAAATCAAATATAAAGTTTCCCAATCTCTTCATTTTTGTTTCAGAAATCTCCACCAAGCCCAAATGACTATGCTGTTAGTGGACGTATTGGAAAATAGACGACATCTCTGGAACGTAACCGGCACTTTGCACTTGACTCTGGGCCAATGGATTCTGATTAATAGGACGCCAAACGTAATTTCAACTTAAAATTTTCAATGATGCAATCAATTTGTATTTTCAAACTTTTTCCTAAAATTAGTATAACACATAATTTGGCCCGATTATAATTCAGTTGCAAATAAATGAATTAAATTAAATTCCAAATATCTACCTAGTTTAGCTGACCTTCAATATTACACATTATAATAGTAGCAGTGCTGGTAACGTTTCAGGAACGTTTCAGAAACGGAAATTCGTTTCGTTCCAAGGGTGAAACGTTTCAGAAACGGAAATTCGTTTCGTTCCAAGGGTGAAACTTTTCAAGTTTTACTGAAACGTTTCGTTTCAGTGTTTTCTGTTTCGTTTCCTGCACATCGAAACACATTTCAGGCACTATATCACAACGTGACAACAAAAGTAGCCGATTGTAGGCTACTTGTAGGTATCCCAAACCAATAGAAATCTCGTCTTCAACTATGAATTATAGTAACCATTAGTAAACATCAATTAAAGCATTATAAAATACTTTTGTGTTTTATAGCTTACTTTTAAAGAGTATTAAAGAGCTATTAAAGAGTACGAAGTTAAGCTTTACTATCTACGTTGCATCATATTTAAACCAACTTGGGATTTCATAGTGTAAAAAATAACGTCTATACTGCAATGTTTGTACCAAACTTCCACATCTTTTGTGAAATCGGTCCAAATTTATTTGTTTATTGACATTTGGCAACCTTAAAGTTCAAATTTACAGCTTGAGATGACTCAAGCGAAAATGTAGTCTCGAATGAGTAAAAAATTGTCTGAAACGGACTGAAACGCGTTCCAGTGATTCGTTTCAGTTTGTTTCAAGGGTGAAACGTTTCAATTCCGTTTTGTTTCAGAGTGTTTTGTTTCAGATTTTTTTGGAACATTTGCTGAAACGAAACGTTTTGAAACGTTCCAAAACGTTTCACGCTGAAACGTTACCAGCACTGAATAGTAGTACGGGGTTGTTGCTCGTAATCTTTTAATTGCTCCTATATTAACTGATTACACGTGGTCCATAAAGTATCTTCTACGCGTCCTTTTCAGGATTCCAACTCAAGACTTTGTTCTTTTACTTCATTTTCTACAGCTTCGTACTTTGACTACTGTCTTTCAACAGCATAAACCGGATGTGAGTACAAAAATTCATTGCTACAATTTTTCTGAATTTTGAACAAAGTTTCCGCTACCCTGATTTACGAGTTTTTCATTCAGATTTGCGATAGTGTTATCTATAGTAGTCATTTTGCGGCTAATGAGGTGGAGAATTTATTTATAACTCAAGCTTTCGTACACTAGTGCGTAAACATTTTCAAGAGGGATGCGAAATTGGAAAAGTTGTGTTATATTATTATATTATATTATTATATTTATATAGTGTTATCTTTTTAATGAAATTAGTTCCTTCCCAATCTTCACCACACCCTGCAATACTGCCGCTGTTCTATATAATGATCCGTTGTAAAGTTGATTAGCAAAGTGGAACACGTATTCGTGGAAATAAAAAAAGAAACAAATTCATACTGCTTTGTAAATGAGGGAAGATGTAAAAATATGGTGGTCTCATTCAAATGTCCTTTTGATCAAACATATCGTCGATGTATATTTTAGTTGGGACAACTGCAAATGTGGCGTATTTTCGACTGGGATATATGAAAAGTTGGTATACAACAGCGTTGGTAGAAAGAGCTTTTCAAAGCGTTATTTGAAATGGATTTAGGCAGAATTGGCATTATGTTATGTAACTAAGCTTTAAAGTAATCCTACAAAAAATAAACCCGACAATTCGAGATGTAGCGATGTACCTTTAGCGGGTGTACTTTGGGACATAAAAATGTGTTATAAGTGAAATCTTCAATAAACCAGCTTTCGAATGACATATCACCCCCTAAGTGTGTCATTTGAAAGTGCATGACCTTTGACCTCTGTTCGAAAGTTCAAATATAAACTTGCAATGGATATTTATAAACAGCACTGTAGACGCCAAAATAGACCTTCGATCAAACTCTATCGGCAACAATCTACAGTGGTTTCAAAAGTTCAAAAAGAAGGACCACCTCCGGCAGGAGGAATCTGAAACGGGAACTTGAGCACAATGCAAATGCTCGGAAATCAACAAATGTTCCCTTCAGAAAGGATTCTAATTCGAATAGGAACTAAACGGGAACTTTCCCGGAAGTGAAAGTCAATGTTCCCCTTCTGTGAATGAAACAAAACGAACAAAGTTCCTAGGAACCAAATAAAAGAAACAAACAACAAAGTTTCTGAATTTTACTGTGTTTATTGCATACTTTCAGCAAGACAAACAACCAGTAGATTGACTCTTCTTTTGAGCTCATATCGTCTCAACGAGCAAAGCGAAAGTGAATACCCAATACAGAGTTGGGTGCCTTTTTATACCAACGAGAACAAAAGAAGAATCAATCTACATACATTATAACATGTCAAAGTTCAAGAATATTATGTAAACTTACAAACTAACAAAAGACGGATTAGGAACACGTTTCCTTATCAGTCTCGTAAATACGAAAAATAGTGTAAAAGTTGGAACAAAAGAAAGTGAACAAGAGTTTTCTTTTCAACTAGGATTAGCACTAATTTACATAACGCTGACCAAGCGCAGACAAACGTACGATCAAATGAATATAATTAACCTAAACCAGATTCCGCAGCAACAAGCACTGTAGTAGCTTTCAAATGGTATATCATAAGCTATGTTGGTCATTTTAAAAACTTATTGTGACCTTTGACGCAGTCCAGAAGTTCCAATTTCAATTTGCACTACATATTCATTAACAGCACTACAGTAGCTTTCGAATGGTATATCACAAGCCATGTTGGTCGTTTGAACCATTAATCGTGACCTTTGACCTTCGAAACTTCTGATTTGAATTTGTGATGTATATTCATCATCAGTAAAGCAATACCTTTCGAATGATGTATCATAAGCTATATGTGACGCTTATCAATTCCGTTGCGCTTATCATTTGACCTTGTTCCCGTGACCCCAGATAACCCATCTACGAACTCATCTTCCGCTTTGACTTAAGCTATTCACTGGTGAAGACAGAATTTCAAAAAGTCAAACGGTTCGAAAGTTATCGTGTTGACAGACAGACGCGATACAAAGTCTTCTTAATATGTACCTTAAGGTACATTATAAGTTATTCCACCATTATTCCATTATTATTACACAGCAGCCCGTCTGTTATCTCACTTTTAATGTATTTTTAAATTACAGAAATACACTCGACAGAAATGGATTTATTTACTGTCGAATTAATTATCACATATTGTTGCTGTGAATTACTCATTGTTTTATACAAGCGCTCATTTTATTATTTGTATGGTGGATGGATTTGATCCATATATTAATTAATAATTTATGTTTTACATTCCTTTTATTTTAGAAGAATATAGTATGCTTATTTTTGCTCATATATTGAAGGCTTTGTAACTCTTTTTTCAAGCATACTCTTTTACTAAACTACTACGTGATAGTACCAATTTTTTAAGTTTTACATTCCACACTAGCTCTAATCCAAGTATACACAACGTAAAAGTCAGTAATGCGGCATGAACGATAAATACAACGCTAATGTTATCTGTTAGCGAGAGAGCTAACACCGTATCAGTTATCTGGTTTGCCTGAAAGGTAACATTCTGGTTTCTTACAAATTTTTCAATCTCCCTCCACTGTTTTCCAATTCCAGACTCCACAATGGATGCAATTCGGCCAACATAATATGTTGATGAAATTGACACGCTTTGGAAAACCCACCCTTTTGGCATTAGAAACAATGTTTCTTCGCCGGCGCTAATAAATTGCCTTTTCGATTTTCTTCCAGTTTTTATAAGAATGGTTTCCAGAATCAGACGACCAACCTCAGCTTCTTTAGACCAAAGCATGGCTGCTGTTTTATCACATTTTTCTATCTTCTGAATGAATCCCAATGTGCCGTTTAGCAACACAAAATACAATTCAGTAAGGGAAAAATTAATAACCTTTTCTTGAATCCTGTTGTATTCTTTTACAATGTTAAGGGATGGATCTGCCAATATCAGTAGACCACTCAACAGATTTGTTGTAGCTTCATCAAAATCTACAATCGAGCGCAGTGTTAAAACCGATTCAGCCCAAATCCCCATACGATGCTCCTCGTGGGCGTGAGTAAAAATTGTGAAGTTTTTCTCAATCAAATGCGCAAATTTTGTTGGTTTAATTGGAGGAACTGGAGCACTTAAATCTGTGATATTTTGCCCTTTATATGCATTGCTCATAACAATCCCTACAAGAATCCAAGTTGCTGAAATGCAACAAATCGCAAGCTTCCTTGACTCATGTACACCATTTCCCTGTTCTAAAAACGTATCCAAGGGCATGAATATAAAATCTAAAAGAAAAGTTTTGATAGATATTTTAGAATTTTTACAATCAAATTTAGAAAGAAGTAGAATTGAAAACACTGAGAAAGTTGCACTAAACGCAGACCAAAACCATATCCAGTTATCAAATGCTGAAGTGTAGCCGATTAAAGATACATACCCTTTCTCACTACCACCGCAAGTAATGAATTGCAGCGCTTCGTCTTCAAAAACCATGTAATTTGCCGGACTAGATTCCATCAGCAAATGTCCATCTATTGGTTTGAAATTGCGCATTTCTTTGTCGTAGATGGTACAGTTTGGGAATGCCAACATAAACAATTTTATATCGGCCAGCATCTTTGGTTTGAATGAGCGAAAGTTTACATTTGTGTTGCTCATGTAGTCCCAAATATTTTGCAAAGCACTTTGTACCTGGTTTGAGTGATCAACTAGCCACTGGCAAGGTGTTGCTCGAGGTGCCGTTTTTATTGCCTCTTCCGTCAGTAATAGCAACTCAGACACATTTGTGGAATTTGGTAACTGGAGCCATATAGTTGAATGTGGGTACCGTTGTTCTAAACAAAAATAAAGAACATAATTATAATTGCTTTAATATACTATTATTTTATTTGGTTTCTATTACCATAGTTCAATTTTGTTCGAAACTCGATGAACTCCTTGGAGTCTTCTGAATACATAATACACCATGTGATGAAGCTTTGGGATGGATTTACCCAACGGCCGCTTGCACTTATTTGGTGGGATTGTGAAGACCACAAGTTTATTACCCTACGTAGCTCGTCTGCTAGCAATATACGATACACGTTACTTTTTAGAAGAACCGTCGGTTTTTTGAACATATGGGGTGATTCATTACTACTCCAGTCTGGCAGAATAACGTCCATATCCCGCGAAAAAGTTAACTTGACATCGAAGTTTGGAGGAAGTAAGCGCACATTTGACAAAACAAAAATTTGGGTGACGCAATTTTGGTTGAAGATTTTAGGTGGAAAGTGAAAACCCCTGTATTTAATAAAGTTAACAGCTCTAAATTTCGCAGGGGTTTCCGGTATACTGGTTATATATTTGCTCAAAATTATTGGAAATTTGAAGGGTGTAAGATTATCTACATATTGTTTGTTGAGTTGTAAGCTATTTGACAGTTTCTTTTTGGCCCATTGAAACTCGAAAGTTGTAATGTGAAGAAGGCACTTTGAAAATGAGTCAAATAATGGGTTGATGTCCAGCTTAACGTTTGTGGCCGATATGGGTATATTTTGCGAGGTTGCACATGCAACGAATAACACGGAGAATAACAAGGACTGTCTTCCGTTAATCATTTCCAAAAGGTTCATTAAAATTTTAAAAACTAAATTTAAGCTTTGCGTCAGTTTTTAAATATGCAAATTCAATAACAATACGAGTTAAAAATGTAAACATTTCAAGCACGTCAGAAAATCACACACATAGCAGCTGATACTCCGATGCAAGTTGAAAGAAGTATTATATGTTACATAGGAAATAAGCTATAAAATAGTAACGTATTAAATTATGCTGGTATTGCATCTTTAACTAGTTCCTTGTACAAGTTGTTATTAAGTTTCTACCTGTTCCAGTAAAACATGAGGAAGTAACTGAAATTAGAAGAAAGAAGTTCCGGGAAGAGAAATGCCATACAGATAAAAACAGACTAAATTTCATAGGAAAATAAGCACTGTTACTTTACTTCCTAGTATTTCTCTGCGGTTGCAGTAAAACTTTCGGTCCTATTTCACATAACAAACAGTTATTTGTCACGCAAGTAGGAACTACATGTTTTTCAAATCGCCTTCTTTCTTCCAGTGTTTATTTCACGAACCTTTTTTCCGGTGTTTGCTTCCGCAGTTGTTCATACACTTTGTATTTCCGCTGCTTTTCCCCACTAATTTACTTCAAGTTTATTTTAATGCTATTTGCAAATACGCGGAAGTCAAAGACGTAGTAATACCGGGAAGAACATCGGTATTTAACTGTAATTTCAGTTTACCTTTATTGGGTGTTACGGCAATAGGCCAATAAATATTAACACCGGTGTTTCAAGCCTTCGTTAATAATGATAAATGAGATGTTGCTACCATTTGTGATTTATTTTTTTGTCTGATAAAATCTTTGAAGGAAATTTCTATATTTGCATGAAACTTACTGCACATACAAGTACTTTTTTAAATGTGAAATAAATATTGCAGTCTATGAATTTGAGTTTTAAGACTTCAACAATATAATACCCCCAAGCACTTTCTTTAGAATTTTTAGCCCTCACTTCACGAATATTTTAAGCAAAAACGTCATAGTATTAGGAGAAATCGACTAGGAGCTTCTGAAGAATTGTGAAATAAGTAAATTCAATTTATTGGGTAGAAAAACGCTTATTAATAAATTCGTAATAAATATACCTACTACAGAGGTCTAATAAATATTTACGAATATGTTAAATTCTGCAATTAAAATTTTAAAAAAACTTGCAGTTAAAATATTTCAGCGTAAAAGTTTTGCTGCATAGGTTTCCAAAATCATGTTTAGTGGGATTTGGATTCGATTCGTAGCGTATTCGATTTGATTTGTTCATTAAAAAAATTTTCGTCAAATTACAAAATGAGATGAGCCCAACACGTTACTATGGTATATGTTTAAACAAAGGATTTATTACCTTAATTAAATAATTGATGAATAATAATTTATTTGCCTTCATGGATCCAAAACCGGACATCTTCAAAGGATATACAATTTGTTAGAAACTGATTTTAATTTAATGGCTACCGATTCGTTTACCGCACTACAAAAGAAAATTGTGAGAAGGGAATTTGGCTTTGTTGATAAGATACCAAATACAATTCAAGACATTTATGGAATTGTATTTGGTTGAATTGCTAGTTCAAGATTTACGGTAAATAGCTCAAACAATTCCGAAAAATTTCATAAACAAAAGTGAGGCACTGACTGGCAGATCAAGATAATTTTATGTTCCTTTTGACTCGTAGGATTGTTAACCTTTCTGAAAGGATCTTTTGCGCTGAATTAAGGGTATTTCTAACCATTTTAGCCATCTGATTTTCGAAAATGGAGTTCATGGTCCTTCCGGAAGAGGTAATACATAAAATTATAGATTGCTGTTATTTTCACTGCAATAATATTGTAAAAACTGAAATAAACCATACCGTTTTGTTTGTATTCAGAAGAGAACGGAGGTTTTTAAAAATTTGGACTGTACGTCATTGCTATATGCATCAAGAGTTAAAAATAGATGGAAACAAGACATCAGGGATAATATTGATTTTGATGTGTTGGTTTCTGACAATGGGGTCTTTTCACCACATGAATTCGAGCGTATTATGATCAAAAGCCTGGGGTTGCTAGACTTTTCATGTCTGAGGTTTACTCTTTTTAATCCATCCCGTCTAAAAGATCTGACAGTTGGTAACGTTAACCCAATCTGTGTGAAACATGTGCTGTCTCAGGCGATCAATCTGGAAAAGAAGCATATATATAATATTAAGCGGGATGACTATTATTATAAAAGGATTTTCCTTCCGTGGTGTGACTTTCGAAACCTTACGATCCCATCGTTGCATGTCATAGAATACCACTTTGACACTTCAAGACGCTTTAACACTAATTCATGACTAACTGTATTGTTCAGAGGAAGATTCGAACAACTTTATAATAATGCATTCAGAGCATTTTTTGCAGCTTGATTTGTTTGCTTAGTGGATCCTGTTTCTTTAAGTTCGTTTCAGATCTGACTGCTCTTCGAGAAATCAACATTTTTTAAATATGGGGTGGGGACCCAGATGAAGATGGTGAATATTTGGCAGTGTTCAGTGATAGGAGTATGGAGGTAGATAACACGAAGATAATTGGATTAAGGCTTTTGTCAATTAGAGCTACATTTCATTGTGTGGATCTTATGTTTTGGAATATTATCATCACAAATCAAACAGATCTAGAAGGACTGCGGATTATTCCATGCACGTTGAGCAATGAACTCAATACTAATACTTTACGGAACTGACTGAAGAGTAAACCGGTTCACACTAAAAATAACAGACTAAAATAACATTTAGATGATCGGATGACAACGGAAAATCCAAACCACTCGATTGTGCTGTGTTTTGGCGAGTATTAAAGTGGGAAATATTAATAATTCAACAAGAAAGATGATGGATCCCAGGACACCATTCGGAGTATTGATTCATTGCCAAAAACAGTCACAGTGTTCTTAAGTTTCTAACAGTGCATCCTAAGGATTTTTCAATCCGTGGACACCATTTGAAAGCAATACTAAACCTAACAAACCATGAGTTGCTCGTAGTTTTTAGCAGAGTTAGACATTTGAGCGTTCTTGCCATCGCAGCCCTTCTGCGTCTCCCAAACCTGAAAAACTGGGGTATGACCTATAATTTACGACGATTCAGTTATGTGGAGACTTTCGACGTCCCTGAGGAATTTATTCAACCGTGACAGGCCAGTATTTGTTTGTTTGGATGTCGGCAAATACAGAGCTGGAGTTGGTGAAATTGATATATTGACTAAATTCAAACCCTGTAGTTGGTGAAGCACTTTCTGATATTAAAAATTCTGTAGTTTATAGGTAGAATTTAAAAACAAACTATAGTGTATTTATGGAGTAAGTATATAGTTATGTAATGAATTAAATTTGAAAAGTCTGAAAAACCATAATTTCAGTTACCTGTAAACAGCTTCTCTTTTAATTAATTATTTAATTTTGCTTTGTTGGTTTCTGTTGAGCATTTTGGGTATTTTAAGAATTTGGGGTAGAATGGTGAGTGCATACCCATGATCCATCCGTTTTGGTGGATAAATACATCTTTGGAAGACGCACATCGTGTCCTTAGTTAAAGGGTTAGTTGATAAGTCGTATACGTACACCACGAGTTGGTCTGGATCCATTTTCAGACAAATAGTTGAAAGCAAATCCTCCTTAAGTTCATTTTCGTTACTCAAAAGGCATCCTTCCATATCTAGCTTGGACTATTAACTTATCCTATTAACTTAATGACTTTTAGGTTAGCATTCAACAATGCCATGTTAATAATATCACCTTCTGGTGGGATATCAGGTTGTCCATTAATAACATCAAACCATTTTTGAAGACAAAGAACTTGCAGTGATTTTAAATTTGCAAACAGGCCCATATCGAAAGCTATCCTAGATCTTGTGATACAATTGCATTCTAGTTCTGATTGCAAAGAGACAACACGAAGGCTGCATTGTTTTCAAGAACTGGTTTGAATATAGTGACAGGTATTCCTACATCTTCTCCATCTCTATGAAATTCTTCGAGATGATTTTGTATTGCAATCACATGGAACTAGGTTCTGGCATTATTCAATGACAAACGAAGAACAAGGCTTGAAAGTTTGATTTTTTGAAACGATTAGGTTTCAAATATATGTATTATATGTAGTATTATATGAATTGGATCAACTACATGAAGTACTGGCAAGCGCTCTTCTAAATGCAATACTTTTATTATGGCATGATTACAAATCCATTTTATTACCTCAAGTGGAATTGTCACTACATGTGGAACATATGATAATGTTCGTCTGACAAGTGAACGTAGGGATCTTGTCAGCTTTCAATTGTAACAATTTTTTGCTCACATTCAAAATGCTCAGTAATTTCCAATTGTCTAATACTATTGAATGAACTCATGACGTATTGTTCCTAATCAAACGTCCCGTCAAAATATGAACTAACTTTTGTTGCGAACGCGTTGAAGGTGACAGCGAAAAAAATAATATAGGCAATGCAGGTAAAGGGTCAGGCACATGCCATTCTCGTTTTACACAATGTAATGCTTCCATACGTGTTTTTTGCATTCATATAATAGCAACTTTCATGGACCCAATTTTCAATACAGTACCAAATCCAATTTACAAAAAAACGTACAACAGCAGAGGTAGTATTGTCTTCATTGTAAGTACATCCGCTCTCTCAAAAAACATCGTATGTTTCAAAGGATATAAGGAAAATTTCAAAGGAAAATTTGTTGGAATTTGATTCAAGACATTTAGGTAATTGTATTTGGTTGAATTGAATTGAGATTTACTGTAAATAGCTCAAATATGTCTTTAAAATTTCATAATTAAAAGTGAGGAATCCCTGCAACAAGCCTGGGACTTGTGGGTGTGTACCAAAGTAGCCATTAATGCCCAATAAGTTACAAAGGTTGTAAATAGAAAGCATAGGTTGAGTTGTAAAAACATTAAAAATAAGTGAACTTGGATTTCTACGTAATTTCTGATACACCATGACATGGGATATTTGAAATCATCACCTTCCTATTAGATTAATAAATTCCAACTTAGTTTTACATTGTAGCCCAGGGAGTAATTTTTGGTAATGAAATTAACTTTAAACTTACATGTTTTCATGTTGTACATCCGATTTGGCTTGGCTTGGTTTGGATTTACAAGCCATGGCAAACGTGGCCACTCTTGCTCAGAAACCAGCCCCTCTCAGTCACAAGAAAGCAAAACACCCAAACTCCAATCAACAGTTACGATTAAAAACTTGCACGAGTCATACATGTCATGGAAAGACAATGGAAACATTGGCAACGGTCATCTAAGTACTGAGACTTTATTTGAACTCCTGAAGAAAGGATGCCCAAATGTCAACAACATTACGAAAGTAGCAGTCAATTACTCAAGCAACCCTACACTTCTTAGAAAACAACTTAATTCCCTGTCTGGGATAGTGAAGGAAACAAACATACAATCATTCATCAAGCAAATCAGTGACGCAATTCCATTCACCTTTCACCCAACCCAATAATAATCAACGGAAACAACCCGTATTGGGCAGCAATAGGACTTAAAATCAAACGAAGACAACGAGGGAAGAGAGGAGGACAGAAAAAGACCAAAATTCCAACATCACCATCATTAACCGGTCTAGTATTACGAATAATTGCATTACAAAAATTTGTATACTAACCCATGCTCGTTGAGCCCAGTAAAGCTGGACACTTAGTTCTTAATAGGATTAGATTTTGACGTTCTAGCTGTAACAGAAACTTGGGCAAAAGAAAATAGGGACTTACATATACCTAACTTTAATCTATTTCAAACTGAAAGGAAACTTAAAAACGGTGGTGGTACAGCAATATATGTGAGGGATAGCATACAAAGCACCAGATTTAATAATTTCATACACAACAACTCAGTAGACTTTGAGATTACTTGGATAATTGTAAGACCTAGCTATTTACCTCGCTCAATCTCTGTAATAGCAGTCGCATGTATATATATACCTCCTAACAGCGAGAAGAAGGTTCAATTTAAACTTTACAACAGTCTGAATAATGCTCAAGAAAACATACGTCGTAAGTATGTCAGCCCAGGGTTCATAATATTGGGGGATTTCAACAGATGGAAATATTCAAATTCATTTACCAACTGCTCCAACCTTAAACAGATCATTCCTTTCCCCACATTTGTAGACAACAGTCGGAACAAGTCAGCAAAACTTGACCTAGCATTTAGCAATTTACAAGTATTTTATCAAAACCCAACCAGCTCACCGCCTCTGAAAGATGGAAAGCAATACCACGTATGTATTGAACTTGAGCCAAACTCAACAATATTACCTCCAGCCAGATCAAAAAGAATACTTAAGTATAGGGATTATATTAAGGACAACTTACATACCTTCTCAAATATTGTAGAAAATGTAGATTGGAAACCGCTTTATGAATCCCAAAACGTAAACTTCAAATGTGAATACCTCAACACTATCCTGTCACATGCATTTGAACTTGCATTTCCAGTCAAACAAAAGATAACATACACAAATGATGGCGTTTGGGTGACTCCTTTACTATCTAAAATGTTTAGGAATTTAAAAAAGGAAACAAAGGGAAGCAATCCGTACGTTAGGCTGAGAAACGAAATAAATGTTAAAGTCAAACTAGCAAAAATTGCATACAAGAATAAATTGCAAACCAAACTGAATGCCAATGAGAAAAGCATACATACAGTAGCTAATAAATTATGCAAACTAAAACAGAAGGTTTCAGTTGTAGAGAAAATTGCATTAACGGAAAACTTGGGTATAAAAGCAACTCTTAACAAAATAAATGCTCATTTCACCTCGATTAACAACCGATATGAGCCATTAACATCTGAATTACCAAGGAAAAATGATAAAAGTGTATGTTTGTACGTAAATGAATTCCAGGTGTTAAAATGTTTTGAAAAACTAAACCCATCAAAATCTAATGTGCCGGGAGCACTACCAGTAAAACTGTTAAAATTTGCAGCAATCCATATAGTGCCAATGTACACTCACATTATTAACTTCAGCTATAGTAACTTGGTCATTCCTCAAGAGTGGAAAATAGGCTTCATTACCCCAGTACCAAAAGATGTAAATAATGTGAATATAAACAATTTAAGACCAATAACGCAGACCAACATTTTCAGCAAAATAATGGAAGAGTTTATGTTCCACAAAATCTACGAGCAATTGAAAACCAAGCTTAGTAATAGTCAATTTGGCGCAATGAAAAAATCCTCCACGGCTCATTACCTAGTCTCACTGTACGATTTTATTCTTAAATCGCTTGATAAACCCAATACCTATGTTATAATAGTCCTGCTCGACCTTTCAAAAGCCTTTGATCTTGTTGACCACAATGTATTAATTAAAATTCTTATTAACATAGGTATATGTATAAACGATGTGCTATGGATTGCTGAATTTCTTAGAGACAGATCTCAATGTACAAAGTTCAATAATGAATTGTCGAAGCCTTTATTATTAACAAATGGTACACCACAAGGTACGAAATCTGCAGTTCTATTGTTCATCGTTTTAGTTAATGATTTACTACAGAAATTCTATGATAAGCACCAGTCTTCAAATAACATAATGAATGCATTCGTGGATATATGTATAGTACAATGAACACTATAGAATGAATACTTTTGTTAATGATATCAACGCTAACATGACTGAAAATAAAATGGTTCTCAACGCTGATAAGAGTAATGTAATTGTAATCGATAAATCAAAAGGACAGCGCTTCAGTGACATTAAAATTAGTATTAACGGAAACGACATCCCAAATACCCGTGTAAGCAAATTACTTGGTGTAATGGTAAACGATAAGTGTGACTGGAGTGACCAAATATGTACAATATACAATAAGGCATGCAAGAAACTATTTATTTTGCGTAAGTTAAAGTACTATGGTTTTAATAAAAGACAACTGAAAACTATGTACGTTTTACATATACGCAGTATACTTGAATATTGTAGCGTGTTATGGTCTAGCAGTATTAACAAAACCCAAACTAAAATGTTAATTAGTGTAGAGAAAAGAGCCCTCTCAATAATCTTAGGCAAATATGTAAGTAAAACCAATTATCTTGATGCCTGTAACCAACTTAGTTTGACCAGCCTTGACGAACGGTGGAACTATCTCTTGGAAATGTTTGGAATGAAATTACTAAAGAATGATCGTTTCAAATATTGGCTTGAAAATCACTGTACAACTCGTAAGAACTTAAGCCGAAAATGTAATACTAATAAATTTAATCTCCGAGTAGTCGCATGCAAATACGAAAGGTACAGGAGGTCAACTATACCCTCACTAATAAGAATTCTACGCAAAAAATAGGGTGATAACCCGAAAACCTTTTTTTTATACACAGCGCCCTAACAGGCTGCGTGAACCTCTTCCTTAGTTTAAGTTTCTCAGTTTCTAGTCATGGGTTTTTTCCTACAAGGTTTTCCCTTTTGTATTTATATTTATGTATTTTTTTTCTACCAAAATTATCTCAACCTCTGCCATCTCCAGTGACACTAACGTGTAATGTCACTGCGCAAGGCATGTAATTCGCTAATCTGAATAAATGAAATAATAAATAAATAAATAAATAAATAAATAAAATATTTAGTTTTTGCATATATGACCGGATTAAATCATCATTTTTGGATACGTTGCATGGAAGATATACATTAATTAAAAGCATTTCCCCAAAGGTTGTTGCCAATTTAATGTAGATAAGTCTCGAGTCAGAAGTACATGTCGATATTATTGCGTTTTTTATTCGGTTGTGCAGGAGTATTGCAGTACCACCAAACGGTATTCCCTTAACCCAACTCTAGACGCATTCATTGACGATGAGCCTACACATGTGTAGTCAGGAAAGTACGTATATATAAAAATATAGGAGACATGACCACAAGCAACGTTTTCTGGCAACTTGATACTGGGATCATTTATGATTTTGGGAATCCCCGCCTTGAAAACATGATTTGACTAAAAGTATCAAATTTTTGTCAAGTTTATCCAATGGAGGAAACATCTCAAGTATGTTTCAATTTTTTCGCGACTGGTTAACAATAACTCTAATTTTAAATGAGGTCCGCAGCCACAAATCTGCCAAAAGACATTTTCAAAGGTAAAAGAAGGCACGGGAAATCCCTTCTTTCGAGTATGATAAACCTTCTATTGTCACATTTAGACGTTTCCATTAATTTAATTTCCATTGAAAATATATTGTTTAGCAGTTAGGTACAGTCGATGTTTTCCAGATATAGTATTTATCGGTAATTTCAATGCTTAACTTGATTAAATTAACTTAATATTAGCAATCCAAACCCTACCAAAAAAGTGGCTCACGCTCCAGCTTACGCTCCAAGGATAACAAAGGTAAGCAGGCGCTATCGATCGGATCTGACAAGCATTTTAAAGTTGAGTCTCCTTTTTGTTCGGTAGTAGCGGGGATAGATGTGATACAAGAACAAATCGACTCACCATACCACACTCAGGCAAAGCTAGCGAATCTAGTTTGAAATATTGGTGATCACTGAGGAGGATGATGATGAGGATAAATAGAAAGCGTTTATGGTTATTGTAGAGAGTGACCAAAGTGAACACGATGGACGCAAAAGGGAATGCGCCTCCTGAGAAGTAGCGTGGATATAATGGCAGTTTTTGCAATTTAAATTAAACATTATAATAATATATATGGATCAGTTTGTACATTAAATAACTAAATTTTTAATATATATATTATAATTTAATAATATAAATTTTATAATATTGCTTCATTTGAAAAAGTGCAATAAAATCAATTCCATCTACTAACTAAACAATTCTTTCAATGGCACGTATGCGGCAGTAATATAGTTCATCGCTTTTCTTTTAAATTTTTAGAAAAAGAAAGATTCAGATTCTGAGGTAGTATAAACAGAAAACCAATATGTTTTGATTAGGTCGACTAAAGCGTCTGCACAATATTTCCGCATGTCGTGGATGTTTGGTACGTATAAGCGCACATGCGTTTGAAACCACTTTATACGTTTTCAAAAGACTAAAACTCCAGTTCTAGTTCAATTAAGAAAATAACCCCCACTGAAATTCGCCAGCTCCTTACCAAAAATATGACGCACTGGCTCTAATATTTAGTGATCTCAACAGTCTCAGGCATTCCCTTTCTCTACCTTATCGTTGTTCACTCTGTTGACAAGGCAGCCTCATGCTAATCCACCCACTCCTTGCCATTGTAATAGAGTCCGGGATGAAACGATTTTTCTGAATGGATCTCTTTGAGCCAGTATTGATTCTCTGTTTTTGTTACCACAACTAACAACCCTTCTCATCAAATATTTGAGGAACCTCCAAACAATGAAATTTGTCGTTTGTTTCTTTCATCGAATCCTGCAAGAAGGCTTTTGCAGTTTTTGATTTTGATGTAGGATAAAGATATCCAAGTCGTGGACCTGATCCAATCGCCAGTTTAACGTATTCATCAGGTTCGATAATGAATTCCGAAACGTGAAAAGCTTCTTCTGCAGATAAACCAAACGAACTGAATTCGTCCCCAAATGACTCGTTTAGAGAGAGAAAATACAAAGGTTGATTAAAAATAATCTTGTATCCATGCATCACAAATTCCTTGATTGTGTTAATTTGGCCCTTAGGTGCTGGAGTGACAGTGACAATGCTGGTTAGTCCATTTGAGTAGAGTTGCGTCATGAGAAATGCTATGGAATAAATTACAATGAAATGCCGAGGATTGACCGATGCCCCAAATACCCCGGCAACGAATCTAAGTATTTCTTCAGCTACTTTTCTAGCTTGACGGTGATCTCTGTAGCAGATAAAGAATACAAAACCGAGTACGATTACTGTTAACATCCATATTCCTGAGCTGAAGGGTTCGTACCACATTGAAAAATTTACCAGCTTTCCTTTATACCCCTCTTTTGGGACAATAAAAGACTGTTCCGAGTCGAAACAGAATATAAATATGCCAGAATTTTCGAGCAGATTTTGGTTGATAACAAAAATCTACATTCCCATATGAAACTTCCGAGAGTTCTTTTTTGTTCGCATTCCGAAATAGCTCTCGATGAAGTGTATACAAATCTGTATTGCTCCACCACTTAGCAAATTCGGTTACCGCGATTGGAGCGAAGAACAGTATCCACGACAAATTATTGTAACTGAAGGTTTTTCTTGGTTCACACTCGAAAGTTTGTGGTAACGTGAGGATCACCTTGAGAGCTGGAAATGTTGTAGTTGTACATGCCAATTCGCAAGTAAAGCATTCAGGCGCAACATTTGCTTTCTGAAAGATTGATCCGGGAAAGGTCGAACCTTCCCCAA